>SKCR01014343.1:0-187774 GCA_019454045.1 Zanthoxylum bungeanum | reverse complement strand
ATCTTGACTTTGGCCAACAAATCACAACTTGGACAAGACATGCGATATGGAACAAAGCCTTCATGATTCAAACACATCCGCGATGGACAAATATCTTGACTTTGGCCAACAAACCAGTGCCAATCTTGGATCTTGAGAATGAATCATTCAATGGAAGGAAATCGCTTAATATTTGTTGAGGGTTTTTCACGTAATTGGCAACCAATTAATTATCTTTGATTAGGTCTCATCATACACCCTTAAACATGCATTCTAAAAGCATAATAAGGCGCGATAAATAAATTAATAATGATCTGCGGATGGATATTTAAAACAATTTGTTCCTAGAATAAATCTCTCAATTTCCTCTCTCCCGCTAGCACAAATCTTACTTCTACCCAATTACATAACACTTCTAAAGAAACCTCATTTATATTGAGAGGAATAGGTGAGAAGAGAAATACAAAGAGTCAAGGGGTAATAGGCTGGACACGCATGTCCAATTTAATAAATTCTAAATTTATTACAACAATTTCCAAAATTTCCCTCACCCATCTAATATCCATCCGATATACATTATTCATACATCATATCCATGTATTCACACAAAGCATGTTATCAATCAATCCAATTAAATAATCTTTAATTAATGACCATTCAATGTTCAAACAACGATTTGATTTGCGCGAGTCCAACTCGTTTTAAGAATAAGTACTCAAAGTACGAATTCTTGAATTATATCAAACTACATTATTAAATCCAATTTAATTTGTATTTAATACTAATTCTTTATTTAATTCTAAATTAAATAATTACACTTTTAATGTGCCTTTACGACTTAGATTTTAAATCTAATCATTACGGGTCTCAAAGCCCAATTAACATCCAATGTCAATTTAATTAAAGTCCAATGGGCTTTCAATTAATTTATAAGGCATGGACTTTGGCAACCAAAGCCCAATAAGGAATCAACATTTGCCTTAAAATTAATTTTGGCTCATTAGGCCCAATTAAATTATAAAGGCCCAATTATCATATTTGGACTTTATGGAAATGGTTTTAGGCCCAATTGGATCCAACCAATTATCCTAAACCAAACTTGGCCCAACCAAGCCCATTAAGCCCAAATACAACATTAATAGCCCAATTCCAAATTAAGCCTAATTAATTAAATTCCAATATTCCTAATATCACAATTTAATTAACTAAAGTGTATTAGCCATAATTAACTAGTTAAATTAATATTTCCAAAACACCAATTACACTAATTAATCATGCTTTAATTAATATCAATTCATGTCCAACATAATTGAAGCAATATCAATCCCAACATGCTTCCTAAGCTCTCGGCAATAGGGGACTTTTTATATCAATTTTGATTTTAATCCAATTAAATCACAAACTAATATATCCCATGCATTTTAAACATATCAAATTGTCTAAAATTCAAAAATCACCAAAAGCTAGGATTCTATCCATATTCGGCCAAGCCTCAAATTTGGGGAAAATTAATCCAATTAATTTTTCTTCAAATTGATCATGCACAACTCAAAGTTAACATATTATAAGCATGCTCAAACAAACAATTTGAATAAAACATGCTCAAATCAAAAATACCCAAATTAAAGTTAAGAACTCTAAATTTCAGTTTCATGATCAATTATGGCTCTGATACCAATGTTGGGTTTTCTAGGTCAAACCAATATCAAATTAAGCAAGAAATCATGTGAATACAACAAAGTAAGAATGCGGAAAATACTCACTTTGATCGGATTTTGGATGCGTTGAACACAAAAATCTTCCTCCTTGATCAATTTGGCCAAGCCCTTTTTGTTGATCTTCAAGCTCCAAGCGTTGAGTGTTGATTCCAAGCTCAAGGATTGGTTTCCCTGTCACCTTTGAATGATCTCTTTATGTGCTAGCAATGGAAATTTTTGCAACAAAAATCTCCTTTCCATTGTGAGACTCTTGGCCAAGCCAAGAGAAGTGAGAGAGAGAGGCAATTCATGCCTAAGTGAGGGAGAGAAGAGTGAAGTGTGTTGTGTGTTTGATTTCCAAAATCAAATACCATTTACCAATTTTCCAAAAATTGGTACAAGTCATTATCACAACAAATATGCTTGTGTAACAAACAAGCAACCATCAAATCCCATCTACTTCTATCAATAAAAAGTTGATAAAGTTGACTAGGTGATGTGACAAGTGTGGGCCCCACTTTAATTCAAAATCCGAGTGGGTCCGCAAACACATTCCGGGCTCGGGTTCGTTAATTCCAAATTAACGAATTTTCCGTTGGGACGTAATTAATTCAAATTTAATTAAATAATTATGCCTATCAAAATTACTATTCACGTCGCTCGCGAATTAATTCTAAACTAAATCGTTAGCCCGAATTAAAATATAATTTTAATTCCGTGTCGAAATCTAATTTCGTCTAATATATCGAATATATTATTTTATCGATTAATTCCAAATTAATCGTTCTCTCTCTTTTAATTGAATTTTATCCCAGATAAAATTCTCCGTAATTAATCCTAGATTAATTTTCTATCTCTTCTAATTAATCCCAGATTAATTATGTTCGAGTCATACGTCATCGGTGAATCTTCGGGAAGCGACCCATGAGATCCCTGGATATGTTGGCAGTAAATTTGGTCATCGGAGTATCCGAATACGTGCGTACCTAGTACCACATTATTACAGATTTACAAGACATGGTTGGCTTCTAGCAAAGCACCGAGCCTACCCAATTCTCCATAAATATTCTTTTAAGGAATATGTAATCTGTGTCAGGAGTAGTATACGTAGTATTGCGTATTGCGATCCAGTATCGAATGTCACATGCAAGGCCTGGGGCTGGAATTGTGTCTGCCCCGTACGAAGCATATATCGGATCTCTGGTAACTAGTCTCTATAATCGGATAAACACGACCTAGTCATATTATCCCGATGACTGCATTACTAAAGAGTACTAGTTTCGTATTCTGCGTGATCATCATCTTTATATGACTGGAGTGATACTTCCATCTTGACATCAC
Organism: Zanthoxylum bungeanum; assembly: GCA_019454045.1. Classification (NCBI taxonomy): domain Eukaryota; kingdom Viridiplantae; phylum Streptophyta; class Magnoliopsida; order Sapindales; family Rutaceae; genus Zanthoxylum; species Zanthoxylum bungeanum. The sequence continues at coordinate 184,757 of SKCR01014343.1, read as the reverse complement.
ACCCAATACACTACGATTCTCAATATACCCAGAAGAGGCGTACACAGAACCTATTAAAGCCCTGGACAACCAAAACCAAAGTATATTGATTGTCGCAAGTATTAGCGATGTAAGTCTCAGGTTAAGAACAAATACACCTACCCTGATTCGGACTTCCATAGACACATAGTCATACTACCAATGGAATTCCGAGGGGTCTATCCAGAGCGAAGCTGTTTCCGTACCATCGGTAAACACAACCTCCTATTACACTTGCATGAGTATCCAATACCCAAATATATGAGAACTATGTCGTTATGCTCCCATAACACGCACAAGTGCAATACTAGTCTATTCTGCATTATCGATGTCCAATCTCGATATACTACAACTAGGGATATTTTAATGATTAAACCTTAGTGGATTTATATTGTCTCATATCTTTTTAATCCGGAACTAATCATATGGACTTTTATCATTTATATATCTTGGTAATCTAATTACAAATGATAAAAGAGCAATTTCCTTTGTCACATAGTTAATTTTTACAACAACACCATGTTGGGTACAAATAGTGATGTTATGGGACATAATTGTCCAACACACACTTTCGAAGAGTGGATACTAGGAGGGATTTGATTCTAATTCAAATGATGTCTATGAATCTATTTTATTAGGCAAAGTGCCTAAAACACCTTTTACTTGGTAAAAGTACAAGTGCCACCGATCTGTTAGCCCTCGTTCATAGTGACGTAAGTGGGCCCATGTATAGCTAGGCTAGAGGTGGATTTGAATACTTCGTAACCTTTAGGATGTGGCATCGCGTTACGGTTATGTGTATCTTATGAAACACAAGTCAGAAACTTTTGAGTAATTCAAAGAGTTTCGACAGGAAGTAAGAAAATAGACCGGTAAAAGTATTAAAAACATTACGGTTGGACCATAGTGTAAAATACTTGAACATATAAGTTTCTCGATTACTTGAAAGAGTATGGTATTCTTTCACAGTGGACTCCTCCCGGGACACCTCAATTTGACTGTGTGTCCGAACAGAGAAACCGAACTTTGTTGGACATGGTAAAGTTAATTATGAGTCGCTCTGATCTACCAATTTCCTTCTGAGGATACACATTAAACAGTGCAATACTTATTTTGAATAAGGTTCCATGAAAGTATGTTAGGCAGACTTCATATTAGATATGAACATGAAATAAACCGGGTTTCTCATTCCTGAAGATTTGGGGATGCTAGGCATACAATTGAATGTTTGGATGATACCAAACTAGAACCCAAATCGGATAAGTGCCTATTTGTAGGTTCTCCTAGGGAAACCAAAGTATAGTACTTATACAACTCACAAGAGAATAATGTAATTGTTGCTCTCCATGTGGCTTTCCTAAAAGGAATTCCTATATGCAGTGGTAAGTGGGAGGAAAGTAAAACTCGATGAAAATGAGAGTAATACTGTTCCAGGCACCGAATCCTCACGGAACACCAACAGTTCATCAGGGATTAAACTGTACCAATAATCTTCGAATACACAAGAATCGAGTAGGTCGGAGAGAGTTAGAAAACAACCTGGGAGGTATAGGTTTCTGATCTCACCTCATGTAGATATCAATCTTATTGAGGAAGACGAACCGACTATGTATGAGGAAGTGATACAAAGTATCGACTCCTTTTATGGCAATGTGCCAGGAAGTCCGAAATAGATTCCATGTATACCAACTAAGTTTGGACACTGGTTGATGTATCAGAAGGCATTGTGCCTATTGGTACTAAATGTGTCTTCAAGGAAGACATACGTGGATGGCAACATATAAATGTATACAGATAGGCTTATACAGAAAGGGTATCGTTAACGACATGGTATCGATTGCGACGAAACCTTTTATCTGTTGCCATGATTAAATCTATTTGGATAATGCTTGCTAATGCTGCATATTTCATTTCTAAAATATGGCACATGGACGTCAAAACCGCTTTCCTTAACGGAAACCTTTTGGAGGATGTATACAATATCCTGACGGTTTTTTTTGTGCCGAAACATGCAAACAAGGTTTGCAAGTTAATTCGATCCACTTATGGATTGAAGCAAGCATTGTGTTCTTGGAACCAACGTTTTGATGAGATCATAATGGTATATGATTTCATTCAAAATGAATATAATACTTGTGTATATAAGAAGGTTAGTGGGAGCGCACTGACAATGAATGTCCTATAAGTTGATGATGTATTGCTTCTTAGCAATAATATTTCCATAATATAATCGGTGAAAGCTTGGCTTTCATTAAAATTATCCATGGAATACCTGGGAGAAGCAAGCTTTATTCTAGGAATAAAGATCTACTGGGATAGATCTTAAAAGTTGCTCACAACCCTCCCAAAGCTCGTACGTTTTTTAAATGTATGTGACCTGATGTCTCATATACTTTGAGCATATGTAGACGCTATAAGGCCAATCCAGGTGATGGTCACTGGATTTATGTAAAGAACATCATTGAGTATCTTGGACGAACTAAGAATGCTTTCTGGGAATATGGGGAAAAGAGAACTTGAGGTGACTAGGTTCACCGCTGCAAGTTTTCAAACCGACAAAGACGACTTTAAGTCGTAATAAGGGTACATATTTAGTTTGAATAACGGAACAATGAGCTGGAAATCTTCCAAGCAAGATATTTTTGCCGAATGAATATCAAAACCGGAATATTGTTGCAGTTGAGGCAGCAGAAGAAGCATTTTGGATCTATATAATCCTAATTGGATTAGGAGTAGTTCTGTTAGCAGCTGAGCTAAGCTACAGCACAGGCTAAGGAACCACGGTCTCATCAGCTGAGCTAAATATTGGATTAGGAGTAGTTCTGGAAATATTGTTTTCACCGCTGCAAGTTTTTAAATTAGTGATTTCATTTTTGATTATAATATATATATATATATATATATATATATATACACACACAAACACATATGATTGACATGTTAGGTTAAAAGATGATAGTTAAGGTATATTCTTGAGAACGAAGTTCGAGATTACGTATGGTTAGGATAATCGACTACCACAGTTATGGATTTTTGTTATTGATATGATATGATGTGATACATGAAATGAACTTAATGTGTATGTGTATGTATGGATGTATGGAAGTGTATAAATCAGTACTAATATGTATTCGTGTATGTAAATGTATAAGTATGTATAAGCATGTGTATAAGCATATGAACGCGTATGTTTATATGTATGACATGATTGGATATATATGATTTGGGTATAAAGGATTGGTAAAGGAAATAAGTTATGACTTTATAATTTGTAATAGTACGTATAGATGTGCGTCTTTGAGATAAGTTTGTTATTGATCAATGTATATGATTTAGTGGTATAGAGGTTGAGTCTGTATTGACTTGTTTATTATAATACTAGCTATCTTATATTGTATAGAGGTCTAAGGTTTCAGCTCACTGTTTCAGTAAATGTTCTACAGCTCACAGGTAGCTAATGTTTGCGTTTTTAGCTAACGTAACCTTTATAAGGTAACCAGCCGTAGTTTAAGCTGACTAAACCACCACGGGTTTGAGATGGCCTTAGCCGCGGGTTTGAGTGGTTTGGTAGATAATAAGTTAGTTCTGATTATGAGAAAATTAATGTTGCATTCAGTGCAATGAGTGTATTATCAAGGTATGATATGTGTATGATGTCATCGGATTAAGAGGAAATTTATAAGTTTGAGTATAATTACATATATTTGATTTCTATTTAAATTCTTATTGTCACTTGATATATTTTCATAAGATATGAGTTAATTACTAAGCTTTATAGCTCACACCCCAACAATTTGCTAGTTTTGCAGGTTCACATTAGACTTAAAGAGCTAGAAGATTCTAGAGGTGTTTTGTAGACAGTGGATCACCCCGATGCAGTCAAGTTGGTCTTGAGTCGTTGTGTTATTCTGGGATGTGTTATGGGCTCCCACAACCTTAGTTTTATTTATTTGTATCATATGTGTAGTTTTAATTGTGCTGAGCACGTAGTTATTTGTAGTTATTTGTCTTATGTCAAACCTAAGGCCTATTTGCATATGAGTTGAGATTTGTCAGGCCGGAGGCCTTTTTAGAATATGAGTTGAGACTGATTGCTTGAGTGTAATATCAGGACACCTCGAGGTGCTGGACTATGATCCAGGTTTCATGATTTTTAGAAGAGGTCATGTCGAAATTTTAGTAGCATCAGAGGCTTATGGAGATGGTTTTCCTTTCTCATACCGGTAGCATCCTGACACTAGGTGGGATGTTACAGTTATATTTTCTAGATCCTATTCAAAATCCTCTCTCCCGAGTGATAGATTCTAAACATGAAATCATTTATTTTATGGCCAACAAACCAGAAGCACTAAACACAAGAAAATATAAATAAACTGAATTAAAACATCATAATAATTAATTGACAATCAAACACATAGGTTCAAGCATAGGCTAAATTATCCTCTAGAATAATAAAATTAGCTCATGTCTAAATAAAATAACATTGAAATATGAGTCAAGAACATATTGAATATCATAAGAGTTTGAAAAAAGAAACTATAATATAAAACCTAAATCGAATCCCTTTATCTTCGGATGTCATCGTCTTCGTCTTCTCTTATTGCTCTTCAATCATCTCCTTGGATCTCTCTAAATTATGTATTTAGAGCTCTCTAGTTGTGTCTTCTTCTCTCTGTATGGTTTTGGACAGGCTCATATATTTATAAGAAAGTTTGGGGAGTCCTTCTGCTTTTAGAAAATGGAATTCCTAATCTTAAAATCTTTCATTACGTTACGACGCCAAACTCTTTGGATAAATAGCGTGGTTCTTCATGGGGCGTCGCAACGCCATCCTCTCTATTGGGATTACTTGGTTTTCACGTATTTTCCTTTCTTGCATGCTTCCTTTCCATCCTTAAGCTCCCAAAACACGTACGTTAGCCTCATGATCCATGCTCTAATGCTTCGTATCAATAAAACACAAAACAAACTACAAAACACATAAAATGGTACAAAACTTAACAAAATAATAATATAAGAATGTATGAATAAATGGGTATAAATCACACTTATCAACCATTTATTATTTTGAGAAGTATGTTAGACAAATAAATGATTGGCCCTCTCACACAAGCAATCGCCTCCATCACTTTGTGATAATGGGAAATGAGACAAATTTTTAATCTTATTGTCAAAGAGAAAATTTAGAATAGCTCAAGCTTAAAAAATTAAGAAATGTCGTCATGTTAGTAAATCAATTGTACGAGGTCACTTTCTCTGTGATATTACCATAGGTGAATAAGTTTGTTTCATTTTATGTCTTAATGCAAATGTGCGTTAGATATTGTGATTATCTGAACTATCATATGTACAATATTTTTATGAGACATATGCTTGTATTCACTGGTCGACCAATTGTGTTATTTTGCGTGATCAAATATGATTGTGAATACAAAATATATAAAAATTAAAAACATATTGAAAGAAATAAAATCTGATAAATGATCGAGGTTACCACATATTTTACCAAATGACCTTTCATAAACGAGAAGATATATACTCCTAACGGATGTACATCAAATAAGCTATCGAGGTATGTTAGCCGGAAGACATAATTATTAAGTGTGAATTGTTCTTGAAGAAATTATGAAATTTGTTGAGTTCATCATACGTGAATGTGAGGGATGGATCTTAGTCACCCACAATGGGTCAACCCAGACCCGATCAAGCCATATTATCATCACAGCATCAAGGGAAGTCAATAAACTTCCCTTGACAATTTTGTCATATGCAATAATTCCCATGCAACCGCCACACTTTGGCTTCATATAAAAGAAAGCCATAGGTGATAAAAATGATGATGATGATGAAAAACTAAAAAATAATAAAGAAATGAAGAATCAAAAGAGCATTCTCTACTAAATCGAAAATTATATTATGTGTCGGGTGTATATGTCATCTCTCTTACAGCAGGCAGACCAATTACTTGATTTGATTCATTTAATATGTGATTAAATCAATAACTAATAATATATGTTAGATTTTATTTAGTTGAGACATTAATGAATTTCATACAAATTTTGAAAATGGATTTACTCTTAAATCCCATGTGGCTAGGTTCGTAGGGGAATAAAATCGTGCGCATACCGGTTCATAAGTATACTTGCTAGTTGCTACTCAAAAGTATATATATCGTTTTATATTTAAAAAAAAATAAAAAAAAAATTGAAGAAATATAGTTTACTCCGCCGGGATAAACAAAACCATAAGAAGTTAAAAAAAAAATATGGTTTAAAAAATAAACAAACAAAACCTTCTTCCATTTAGTTTGTTTCTCCAACGGTGCAACCACATCAAATGATAAATGATTGAAGAAGCAAACGGAACGCTTAATGGAAATCCAAGATCCACAATCCGAATCGAAACCCGAACCCGAACCCAACCCAAATGCTGCCTCATCGTCGTGCACATCTGAAAATGTAGCAGGTCCGTCATCACCATCACGGTCACCGTTCATTCATAATGGGTCCCACCACCACCGGAGAGCCCACTCGGAGGTTAATTTCTATTTTCCCGAAGACACAACGACGACGATGATGATGATGACAACGGGTCCGATTGGCGGCGGGTCCTCAATTGCTAGCCTTCACGAGATCGGTTCCGAAGACGACTTGTTTTCCACGTACATTGACGTGGATAAGTTAACCGGAGGACGAAACGGTGCGGATCACAGGGCCACGGCGTCGTTTAAGGAAAGGCCAAATAGGCACAGGCATAGTAATTCGGTGGACGGATATGGCGAGATTATGGAAGCTAAAAAAGCAATGCCTCCCGATAAATTAGCTGAGCTCTGGAACATTGATCCTAAACGTGCCAAAAGGTTTTAATTTGATTTTCAATTTTTTTTTTTTTTATAAATCTTGAAATGCAAAGGATTGAGAAATGTGAGATCTGTTGAAAATAATTGATAGGATATTGGCGAATCGGCAGTCAGCTGCACGTTCAAAACAGAGAAAGGCTCAATATATAATAGAACTTGAACGCAAAGTGCAGACACTTCAAACTGAAGCTACAACTCTTTCTGCTCAGCTCACGTTATTTCAGGTTAATATTTTTTATCTTTTAGCAAATAAAAAGGATTTGTGCGAATGCATATACCTGATTAGTTCCATTTTTTGTGTGAATAGAGAGACACAACTGGGTTGAGTACTGAAAATACAGAGCTTAAGCTTAGATTACAAGCCATGGAGCAACAAGCTCAGTTGCGTGATGGTAAGAATCAGACTTGTGTTATTATCTTGTTTCTAACATTTTAAAGGTTATTCTAAAGTACTTGCATTTTTGGATACTATGTTTGATATGGATTGATATATTAAGGTTCCAGTATCAATGTGTGGCTTTTTATTTTTTTTTATGATTTTTCTTGAAAAATTGCAATTGAGAAGCAGTAATTTTGTTTGAATGCTTAGTAAATCTTAGTTGGTTATTTTGATATCACACAGCTCTCAATGAAGCGTTGAAGAGGGAGGTTGAGAGGCTGAAGATGGCGACTGGGGAAATGATGGTTGCTTCTGAATCATTTAATTTGGGAATGCATGCCATGCCATACAACCCTTCAAATCTTTTTGGAGTTCCACAACAACCAGAGGCACCCGATGGCCACCAGAACATGCTGTTAGAACCGCTGGGTCATTCCCAATCGAGCAGGGCAGCTCATCATCTACTACAACAAACAAATTCTCAACCTATCTCAGATATTTTGCAGAATGATCAATTGGGTCGATTACAGGGGCTTGACATAAGTAGTAAAGGACAAACTTTTGTGAAATCTGAAGTCCCTTCCCTTTCTGCAAGTGAGAGTGGCACCACATTTTGACCCAATCTGGTTGTGTTCGCTTACTAATCCATGGCATGCATTTGTGGTAGATTGTTAATACACTGGCGTCGTCATTTATAGACTACTTAATATTTATTCCATTATACATTTCATTTTGTTGTGTTATTGATTATTTATTCTTAGGGCTTTCTCCAGAAACAGGAAAGCTCCCTCAGGTTTTGATGCCGTGTTCATGTGATTGGTTTTTTAGAATTTGCATCTGTGGGTGCTAGAAGTTATGGGAGTGAAGGGTCATTCCGAGTTAGATATATCACCATGACAGTGAATTTCTGTTGTATCTTATCACATATGGTACTGTATAAACAGTGTTTAATTCTAATTGTACTATTTCATGGCTTGATTAAAGTATGATTCATACTGTGTTTGTGGGTTTATTCGTGTTGATATCAATCTGCTTTACGTCCTGCAAAATGACTGCAATATTATATCAAATTGCTCATTGCTAAAGGTCATTTTTGTTGACTTTCTAAATTTTATGAACTATGATGGCCGTTGAATTCATTTGCACTCCTTCATGTTTTTTAATGTTTGCTTCAAAACCTTGTATTCTAAATGTGGTGCAGTTTGCTCCAGGCTCCAGCGTACTGAAACAGGGTGTGATGTTTTGTGAATAACTTAGTACTAAAAGTCAGATTAATAATCCATAAATTTATATGAAAACTAAACACAATAAAAACAAACATAATTAAAAATCATAATTTTTCATACAAGTATGAATTTCTAGTAAAATTTGAAAATTATGATTGTATTACTAGAACAGAATCTGGACTGGTTGTAATTTTTTGATTATAAAATGATTTCTGGGCTTCCAAATAGGAAACTGTAAATTTCTATTGAAAATAAACACAATAAAGTTAACATATCAAAAAATCAGAATTTTTCATATTGATTTGAAATTATAGTAAATTTCAAAATATTGCAACTCTACACTTAGGTTTAATCTGGATAGGATGAGGCATTTGAGTTATAGGATGAATTCTAGACATCCGTTTAGTAAACCGTAAAATTTTATGTAAATTAGACATAATAAAATCTAACGTATTCAAACAATAGAATTTTTCAATGGAAAATGAATTTATGGTGAATTTAGAATTTTGGATGCTCTGTTGTGATGCCTGAATTCTGTTGCTTTCGGACAATATTTATTAATTCGGTTATAACTCAAGTTTTAGGCCTACGTTTGAGAAACTGTAAAAATGCTATATGAACTAGACATATTAAAGTTTATCATTGTTAAAAATTAGAATTGTAGAATGTAAGATGAAATTCTAGTGAATTTTGGAATAAATATGTCTTGTATGTAACATGATTCTGTCCACCCTTGAATAATATGAACTAAACCATTTATAAGTTGAGTTTAGGAAAATAAAATCGAGATCCGTAAAATTCTATTTAAACTAGACTTATAGAGGATGTTATGATAAAAATTCTAGCCCTAAATCCATTACCAATTAATCACAGTGAGTTTTTGATTTTAGTCGATGTATAGTGAATTTCTTAGTATTAAGACAAATTTCAAAATTTGAAATCTTAGCTTACATAACTTAGAATCGAACTCCGTAAATTTTGTAGGAATACTAGATGATCTGATTTTCAGTAAGGAATAATATTATGTACATGACATGATTTATTTAGCTTAAGAATAGTGATAAATATGAGTTTTTCTAACATTATAATGTTTATCTAGTGATCGTCGTTGGAAACGACCATAGGTGCTCCGAGGATTGGAATACGATTAGCGTTAAAATAGAGAGTGGATACGCTCATTATTGATTTAATTATTTGACTTCTTTGAATACTTATCATTGTTGATTTAATGATTTGATTTCTTTATAATAATTTGAGAATTTGATTACATTTGAGAAGCATAGTATACGAGATGTTCGTGATATGGAATTACATTTGAGATGATTTGGAACAAGTTTAATAATTTATTTGATGTTGAGATATTTTTTAAGTTTTCTTGAAGTTTGAGATAATTTGATATTTTTAAGATAGCTTTGACGACTTTAATACGATTTGATAGTTTGAAATGAGTTTAAAGACCTGAGATGTTTTAAATATTTTTGATGTTTCAAAAAGGTTTTGATGATTTTGACATAGATTGGGGTCAAACCCAATCTCAAAGTATTTTTGGAAATTATGGATACTTTGAAATTGACGAATATAGCAAAGTTTGTGCACATATCATATATAGATTTGGGAGATGGATAGTGTTAGCGACACAGTCGCATGATAGATTTTGATGACGTAACACTTAATGTCTTCGATGCGCATTAGTGAGACATTATAAAAAGATTTCGAAGCAACTGTTGCTAAAGAGCTAAAATGTGCTACAAGATTATCAAGAAAGCAAATATGATAAATAGGCAAAAAGATGATGAAAAAAAGTCAAAGAAGAAGCCAAGTAAGATGAAGATCAAAATAATGATTAAGAGCTAAAACTAATTGTAAGTAAGTTTATTCAAATGTTTTAAAACTCTTAGGAATTATACATTTTGCATCATTTGCATTTAAAATAACTTAGAATGCTTAATGAATCATTTGCACTTTATTTGCGCCAAAATGAATTTCAATGCACAAGTGCATCGGAAAATGATTTTGAAAAATTAGCAAACAGTTGAATTAAATTTCAAATGAGATACCTTTATATAGATAGGTGTCTCCAGTTTGATAGGGTTCAAACGAAAAACAATTCCGATATATAGAATGTTTGCTAGAGCCATTTTACTATAACATGTTCAGATGTGCGTTTTCTGCATACATGTCACATTAGAAAACTTCCATAAAATTCATATTAATTTTTTTGAAGTTGAAATTTTGATCGAAGATATATCTATGTATCTAGTTTATGAAAAAAGTTACATATCATGATTTGGAATCTTCTATGGCAAGTTATGGCCAAAATACCGAGTTCTTTCAGTCTTGACTGATCATCAGAAACAGGCATACCGGTCTCAAAACCGGCATACCAGTAACAAAAACAGCATAATGGTCCTTAAAATCGGCATACCGATTCCAGATGTCCCAACGGTCATTTTTTGAGTCTTTTAACCGGCATGCTGGTCCCATACCGGTTCGTAGAACCTTAAAACGGCTAGTTTTGTGTAAAATCTATAAATTCATCATTTTACTCACTTCTAACACATCTCTTGCACATATATTTATCCTCTAATCATGTCAAAATATTCTTGAGAGTTTATAATCATCTTCAAATCATTTTAAACTCTATACATTTGAAAAAGCTCATATTTCATCTTCATATTCAAATTAGTGAGCTTTGATACATTTGAATGAGAAACTCACATCTTAAATCTTCTTATCTTTATGAGTTCCCAAGTGTGTTTACAAATATTTTATTCAAAATACTTGTGGTTTGTGAAATCCCATCATTTGGGTAATTGTAAAGGTTTGTGAGTGAGCCTACGTAGAAAACTCAAAGTGTAAAGGTTTGGAGTGAACCTTGCGTAAAACTCTTGGTTGCGAGTGAGCCGCAGAAACTCGTTGATAGTGAAAATATTCAAGCGCGGCTTGGGGGAGTGGACATAGGCAATGATGGCCAAACCACTATAAATCTCAGTGTCGTTTTCTCTATCTTTTAAACTCTTTACATATTGCAAGTTTTATTTATTACTGTTTGTGCCCTAGACATGCCACAGGATCTCTAAGCGTGATTATTGCCACGGGATCTCTAAGCGTGATTATTGTGTGAATATTACAAGATAAGTTGCAGAAATTACTTACATTGCTCGGTAGAGAAGTTTGAAATTTCTCCTCGGATGTAGAAGCTCCAAGCTTTCTTTGTTGTTCCAAACTCATGGGAGAGTTTCCCTATCACCTTCAAGAGACTCCCAAGTGCTAGCTTGCTTGAAAATTTTACAACAAAAATTTCCATGGGGAGAAGATGACTCACGACAATGGAGGGAGAGAAGAGAGAGTTTTATGTTTTTGTTTCTAAAAAAACAATTACCAATGTTTTTTTTCCTTTCAAAAAGTGGTATATGCTTTTCCAAAAAGAAAAATAAAAACAAAGTGTGTTGGAGAAGTTACCATAAAAGCTCCCAACCACTTCCATCAACTTGAATGACTAGTGATGTAAGTTGGTGGGTCCCACACTTAAATTCAAAATTCAATTTGGGTGAGACTACACACTTCGGGCTCGGGTTCGTTTAATCTGATTAAACGAATTTTCCGTTGCGACGTAATTAAACCATATTTAATTAAATAATAATGCCTAGCAAAATTATTACGAAAGTCGCTTACGAATTAATTCCAAATTAATTCGTTCGCTTGAATTAAAATCCAATTTTAATTCCGTATTAAAATCCAATTTCAATTAATGTATCCAATATATTATTTTAGCCTAATTAAATAAATTAAATAGAAAAATCCAATTTAACTATTAAATTTATTTTCCCGATTAATTCGAAATTAATCGCGTTCTCTCTTCTACACGAATTAATCCAAGATTAATTCTTAACGCAATCAATCCCAGATTAATTTTCCATTTGATAATTAATCCCAGATTAATTATCGCCGTAATTAATCCAAGATTAATTATGTTCGAGTCAAATGTCATTGGTGAATCTTTGGGAAGCGACCCAAGAGATTCCTGGATATGTTGGCAGTAAATCCGGTTGTCGGACTATCCGACACGTGCGTACCGCGTACCACGTTCTCACCGATTTACAAGACATGGTTGGCTTCTAGCAAAGCGCCGTGCCTACCCAATTCTCCAGAAATATATTCAACATGGAATATATATAATTTGTATCAGGCGTAGTATACAATATATTGTGTAATACGATCCAGTATCGGTTGTCACATGCTAGGCCTGAGGCTGGAATTGTGTCTGCCCCGTACGAAGCATATATCGGATCACTAGCAACTAGTCTTTGTAATCAGATAATCATGACCTAGTCATACTATCCCGATAGCTGCATCATTTAAGAGTACTAGTTATGTATCCCTGTGTGATCATCATCTCCATATGAATGAAGTGATACTTCCATCTTGACATCACACCCAATACATTACGATTCTCAGTATACCCAGAAGAGGCGTACACAGAACCTGTCAAAACTCCGGACGACCAAAACCAAAGTATACTGATTGTCGCAAGTATTAGCGATGCAAGTCTCAGGTTAAGACCACATACACCTACCCTGATTCGGATTCACATAGACACATAGTCATACTACCAATGGGACTCTGATGGGCCTATCCAGAGCAAAGCTGTTCCCGATCCAACGGCTAACAGAACCTCCTATCACACTTGCATAAGTATCCAATACTTAAATATATGAGAACTATGCAATTAAGCTTCCATAACGCGCACAAGTGTAATACTAGCCTATTCCGCATTATCGTTGTCCAGTCTCAATAATACTACGACTAGGGATAGTTAATGATTAAATCTTTCGTGGATTAATATTGTCTCATATCTTATTAATTCGGTACTAATCATATGGACTTTTATCATTTATATATCCAAGTAATCCAATTATAAAATGATAAAAGAGAAATTTCCTTTGTCACATAGTTAATTTGTACAAAGAACACCATGTCTTTTACAAATAGTGATGCTATGGGTCATAATTGTCCAACAATCTCCCACTTGGCTCATAGCCAATCACTCAAGTGTCAAACACCTGAACTATGTACGGGTCGCTCAAACTTTTGCTAAGATATAGCTTTCGTCAGCGGATATGTAAGGTCATCATCTGAATAATTTTTCGATCTTCACATCGCCACGATGTGTGAACTCTCGAATCAGATCAAACCATCGAAGTACATACTTGGATCATTGATGAGACCGTAATTCCTTAGCCTGTACTGTAGCCCAGCTCAGCTGCTAATAGAACTTCTCATAATCCAATTACGAATTTTATAGATCCAAAATGCTTTTTTTGCTGCCTCAGCCGCAATAATGTATTCCGCTTTTGTTGTTAAATCGGCAACAATATCTTACTTGGAAGATTTCCAGCTCACTGTTCCATTGTTCAAACAAAATATGTACCCTTATTACGACTTATAGTCGTCTTTATCGGTTTGGAAACTTGCATCGGTGATCCCAGTCACCTCAAGTTCTCCATCTCCATAAATTAAGAAAGCATCCTTAGTTCGTCTAAGATACTAAGAATGTTCTTAACATCAATCCAGTGACCATCACTTGGATCGGCCTGATAGTGACCGCAGATGCTCAAAGCATATGAGATACCAGGTCGCGTACATGTTTGTCAATGTACGAGTTCTCGGATAGTGCCAACAAATTTTAGATCTATCCCAGTAGATCCTTATTCCTAGAATAAAGGTTGCCTCCCCTAATAATTTCATGGAGAATTTTAATGAAAGCCAAACTTTCACCGATTTTAGTACGAGAATGTCATTGCTAAGAAGCAATACATCATCAATGTATATGACAATGAATATCGGTGCGCTCCCACTAACCTTCTTATATACACAAGAATCATCTTCGTTTTGAATGAAACCATATTGTAATATGATCTCATCAAAATGTTTGTTCTAAGAACGTAATGCTTGCCTCAATCCGTAAATGGATCGATTTAACTTGCAAACCTTGTTTGCATGTTTTGGCACGACAAAACCGTCAGGGTGTTATATAAAACATCCTCCAAAAGGTTTCCGTTAAGGAAAGCAGTTTTGACGTCAAGTTGCCATATTTCATAATCGAAATATGCAGCATTAGCAAGCATTATCCTAATGGATTTAATCATGGCAAAAGGTGAAAAAGATTCATCGTAATTGAAACCATATTGATGATGATACTCTTTCGATACAAGACTAGCTTTGTACATTTGTATGTTGCCATCCATGTCTGTCTTCACCATAAAGACTCATTTGCCACCAATAGGCACAATGCCTTCTGGTACATCAACCAGTATCCAAACTTGGTTGTATACATGGAATACATTTCGGACTTCATAGCCTCTTGCCATAAAGCATAGTCGATACCTTGTATCGCTTCCTCATATGTAGTCGGTTCATTATCCTCAATAAGATTAATATCTACATGAGGTAAGATCAGAAACCCATGCCTCTTAGGTTGTTTTCTGACTCTCTCCGACCTACGCGGTTATTGTGTATTAGAAGATTGCGGAATAGTCTCATCCTTGATGAACTGTTCATTTTCCATGAGGGGATCGGTGCCAGGAACAATATCACTCTGATTTTCATTGAGTTTTACTTTCCTCTCACTTACCACTGCATTTAGGAATTCCTCCAAGGAAAACCGCATGGAGAGCAACAAATATTTTGTTCTCTTCCTTTGGTTTCCCTAGGATAACCGATTACAAATAGACACTTATCCAATTGGGTTCTAGTTTGGTACCATCCAAATGTTTAACATGCCCAGCATCCCCAAATCTTCAGGAATGAGAAACCCGGTTTCTTTCCTGTCCATATTCCCTATGGAGTCTGTCCAACAGACTTTGACGGAACTTTATTCAAAATAAGTATTGCATTGTTCAATGTGTATCCCGTGAAGGAAATTGGTAGCTCAGTGCAACTCATCATAAACCTTACCATGTCCAACAAAGTTCGGTTTCTCCGTTCGGACACACCTTTCATTGAGGTGTTCCGGGAGGAGTCCACTATGAAAGAATACCATACTATTTCAAGTAATCAAGAAACCCATTGCTTAAGTATTCTCCATCACGGTCCAACCGTAATGTTTTAATACTTTTATCGGTCTGTTTTTCTACTTCGTGTCGAAACTCTTTGAATTTATCAAAAGTTTCCGACTTATGTTTCATAAGATACACATAATCGCAACGCGATACAACATCTGTAAGGTTACGAAGTATTCATAACCACCTCTAGCATGGCTAGTTATGGTCCCACACACGTCACTATGATCGAGGGCTAACAACTCAGTGGCACTTACACCATTACCACTAAAAGGTGTTTTAGACACTTTGTCTAATAAAAAAGATTCGCAGACATCATATGAATTAGGATCAAATCCGTCCACGTATCCACTCTTCGAAAGTATGGATATACGAGTTTTATTAATGTGTCTCAGACGACAATGCCACAAATAAGTCTCATCTGATTTACTCAATTTGAGCTTTTTGTTTGTTATGTTATGTGTTTGAGATCATTTATATTCGAAATATAAATACTGTTATTCACATCTAATGTGTATATATCAATATTATCTTTATAAATAAAACACCCAGTGTTCTGGAACATAAAGGTTTACCCGTAACGAGTTAAACTAGATATGGAGATCTAGGTACATTATAACAGTTTCCTAATTTAAGTACATGCCCAAATGGCAGTTTCAAAACTTAGGTTCCTACTGTCAAAATAGCGACTCTCGTCCCGTTTCTAACTCGTAGGTTGATCTCATCTGAAGCCAGTCTCCTGCTAATCAGCAAATCCCGCACATCAGTACATATGTATGTACCACATCCAGTATCAAAAATCTAATTTTTAAAACCAGTAATGGACATATTTATTACAATAACAAACATACCTGAAGTTGGAGCCTTGTTCGCCTTCACTTCCTTTATGTCTGCCTTGTCCATACGGCAGTCACGCTTCCAGTGACTCCATTTGCCACAGTTTAGGCAGACATCTTGGGATATGTTCTTTGTCTTCCCAGAAGACTGTGACGATTTTTCCTTTGCCCTTTTTCTTCACACCCCCAGAAGCCTTCGACCAAGCCTTGGTCTTATGGGATGTCGAAGTAAGATGTGCCTTGCGCTTCTTGCCCTTTTGGAAGCTCTGGCTCTGCCTCCTTGAGCATAGCCATTAACTTTCTAAGAGTTTTCTCTTGGTTCATGATGAACCTACCCCAACATTCGGGCAGAGACTGTAAAATCAAATCTATGGAAGTCTCGGACTCGTAGGTAATGCCCAACTAACCTAGCTGTTCGATGTCAGCAATCATCTGCGACACCTAGTGCTCGAAAAATATACCCTCCGACATACGCGAGCGAAATATCTTCTTTTACAATTTGTACTTCTAAGATCTAGGGTTAGATATATGAAGATCCTTTAATTTCAACATCATGGTATAATAATCTAATCCTTAGTTCTGATGACGAAATTAAGGAGTCATTGCGACAAGCATAACGGTTTGAGCACTAAAGTTATCATCATGATGAGTCTTCCTAAGCTCATGCTCTACTATTTGCTCAACTCCGGGCTCAGGGCCGAGAGTTTTCTCTATCCAATAGAGTAACTTCTCAGCTCGCAGGACTATCCTGAGATTCATTTCCCAATCTGGAAAATTTACGCCGTTAAAGACATTTTCACCTATGATTATGTCCCTTAACGCTAATCTTTCCAGCCATCTCGATTGCAATAGTCCAACTATTGAATCAACGATTTCGGGTACACTGAAAATGTAATGGCTATTATAGTCCAACTGTATAACCAACTAAAAATAGAGTAGTGTGTTGTACAGTCTAACTGTTCAAAGAAAGCAATATTCAATATTAGTCCAACTAATATATATTTATAACAACGATAAATAAAAATAAAAGAGCGCGTGTAGCAAGTATTAAACGAAATTGCAAATTTAATACTAGCCTTCCACTATTTTTCGGCGAGCCTCTAACCCTCTGTGGAGTACTCGGGAAACCCAGTTTGCTAGTGGGCTAGGATGCCGTTAAATAATACAAAATCTCGACTTTGGCCAACAAGCTGTTTGAAACTTAACTAGGTAGGTCTCTAAGATCAATTGGATCACATCCAATTCCTAGATCCGGTAGGTGGACCTCCAAGTCCGAGATATATATCCAATATATTTCCTAACATTTTCCTCTGAATCAACTAAGCCTTGGCTTTGGCTCAGCAAGCTTAATGATTCCAGTTAAGCGCGACCCATTGACAGTGGGAAAGCTTCGTAATCCACGTCGATGAACTGAAGTGACCTTGACTTTGGCCAACAAGTCACAACCGCCCAAGACATGCGATATAGAACACATCTTTCGTGGTTCAAACACATCCGCGATGGACAATGATCTTGACTTTGGCCAACAAACCAATGCTAATCTTGGATCTTGAGAGAGAACCACTCAATGGAAGGAAAACGCTTAATATTAAAGTGAGGATTTTTCACGTAAATTGGCAACCAATTTATTATCTTTGATTAGGTCTCATCATACACCCTTAAACATACATTCTAAAAGCATAATAAGGCGCGAATAAAATTAATAATGATATGAGGATGGATATATAACAATTTATTCCTAGAACAAATCTCTTCATTTCCTCTCTCCCGCTAGCACTATACATTCTTCTACCCAATTACATAACACTAAAAGAAACCTCATTTGCATTGAGGGGAATTGGTGAGAAGAGAAATACAAAGAGATAAAGAGGTGAAAGGCTGGACACGCAGGTCCAATTTATTAAATTCTAAATTTATTACAACAATTTCCAAAATTGCCCCCACAAATCTAATATTCATCCGATATACATTATTCATACAAATACATCCAAGTATTCACACAAAGTATGTTATCAATCAATCTAATCCAATTAATTAATCTTTGATAAATGACCATCCAATGTTCAAACAACGATTTGATTTGCACGAGTCCAACTCGTTTAAGAATAAATATTCAAAGTACGTATTCTTGAATTATATCGAACTACAATTTTAAATCCAATTTAATTTGTATTCAATACTAATTCGAATTTAATTCCAAATTAAATAATTACACTTTTAATGGTGCCTTTTAGACTTGGATTCCAAATCCAATCTTAATGGGTCTCAAAGGCCCAATTAGTATCCAATACTATTCAATTAAAGTCCAATGGGCTTTCAATTGATTCTTTAGGCATGAGCTTTGGCCATTATGGATCAAACCCAATATGCCAAGGCCCAATTAGGAATCACCCTATGCCAAAAATCAATTTAGGCCCAATTAAATTTATAAAGGCCCAATTGTCATATTTGGACTTTATGGAAATGGTTTTAGGCCTAATTGGATCCAACCCAATTGTCCAAAACCATACTTGGCCCAACCAAGCCCATTAAGCCCAAATACAACAAATCAAATTAAATTAACATATTATTCCAAATTACATATTAATCTAATTAAAGTGCAATTACCACAATTAATTAATTAATCCAGTATTTCCAAAACATCAATTAAACTAATTAATCATGCTTTAATCATCCAATTCATGTCCAACACAAATTGAAGCAAAATCAACTCAGTCCAACATGCTATAGGTCACGGCAATTGCAAGAAATAATATCCAATTTTGATTTCAATCCAATTAAATCAACAATCAATATTAATTTCATACATTTAACATATCCAATTGTCAAATTCAAAAAATCACCATGAACACATTAGGGTTCATATTCGTCTATGCATAAGGAATTGGGGAATTTTGATCTAATCAAATTTCCTCAAATCCTAAGATGCACAAATCCAATTCATCACCATCCAAACACAACCAAAAAAACTAATTTAGGCATTTACAAGCTCCAAGCATAAAATCCCAAATTAAAGTTTACAAATCCTAGATTCAAATCAAGCTTAGGATGGCTCTGATACCATTGTTAGTGTCCTAGATATGCCACGGGATCTCTAAGCGTGATTATTGTGTGAATATTACAAGATAAGTTGCGGAAATTACTTACATTGCTCGGTAGATAAGTTCGAAATTTCTCCTCGGATATAGAAGCTCCAAGCTTTCTTTGTTGTTCCAAACTCATGGGTGAGTTTCCCTATCACCTTCAAGAGACTCCCAAGTGCTAGCTTGATTGAAAATTTTGCAACAAAACTTTCCATGAGGAGAAGAGGACTCACGGGAATGGAGGGAGAGAAGAGAGAGTTTTGTGTTTTTTGTTTCTGAAAAAACAATTACCAAATCTTTTTTTGCCTTTCAAAAAGTGGTATATGCTTTTCCAAAAAGGAAAAAAAAAAAAAAAAACAAAGTGTGTTGGAGAAGTTACCATAAAAGCTCCCAACCACTTCCATCAACTTGAATGACTAGTGATGTAAGTTGGTGGGTCCCACACTTCAATTCAAAATTCAAGTTGGGTGAGACTTAATCCGATTAAACAAATTTTCCGTTGCGACGTAATTAAATCCAATTAATTAAATAATAATGCCTAGCAAAATTATTAAGAAAGTCGCTTACGAATTAATTTCAAATTAATACGTTCGCTTGAATTAAAATCCAATTTTAATTTCGTATTGAAATCCAATTTCAATTAATATATCCAATATATTATTTTAGCCCAATTAATAAATTAAATAGAAAAATCCAATTTAACTATTAAATTTATTTTCCCGATTAATTCCAAATTAATCGCGTTCACTCTTCTACACGAATTAATCCCAGATTAATTCTTAACGCAATTAATCCTAGATTAATTTTCCCTTTGATAATTAATCTCAGATTAATTATCTCAGATTAATTATCGCCGTAATTAATCTCAGATTAATTATCACCGTAATTAATCCCAGATTAATTTTCTCTCTAATAATTAATCTCAGATTAATTCTGTTCGAGTCAAATGTCATCGGTGAATCTTTGGGAAGCGACCCAAGAGATTCCTGAATATGTTGGCAGTAAATCTGGTTGTTAGACTATCCGACAAGTGCGTACCGCGTACCACGTTCTCACCAATTTACAAAACATGGTTGGCTTCTAGCAAAGCACCGTGCCTACCCAATTCTCCAGAAATATATTCAATATAGAATATATATAATCTGTATCAGGCGTAGTATACAATGTATTACGTAATACGATCAAGTATCGGATGTCACATGCTAGGTCTAGGGCTGGAATTGTGTCTGCCCCGTACGGAGCATATATCGGATCACTAGCAACTAGTATCTGTAATCGGATAATCATGACCTAGTCATACTATCCCAATAGCTGCTGCATTTAAGAGTACTAGTTCTTTATCCCTGCGTGATTATCATCTCCATATGACTGAAGTGATACTTCCATCTTGACATCACACCCAATACACTACGATTCTCAGTATACCCAGAAGAGGCGTACACAGAATCTGTTAAAGCTCCGGATGACCAAAACAAAAGTACTACCACATACACCTACCCTGATTCGGATTCCCATAGACACATAGTCATACTACCAATGGAACTCTAAGGGGTCTATCAAGAGCGAAGCTGTTCCCGGTCCAACGGCTAACAGAACCTCCTATCACACTTGCATAAGTATCAAATACTTAAATATATGAGAACTATGCCGTTAAGCTTCCATAACCCGCACAAGTGTAATACTAGCCTATTCCGCATTATCGATGTCCGGTCTCGATAATACTACGACTATGGATATTTAATGATTAAATATTTCGTGGATTATTATTGTCTCATATCTTATTAATTCGGTACTAATCATATGGACTTTTATCATTTATATATCAAAGTAATCCAATTACAAAATGATAAAAGAGCATTTTCCTTTGTCACATAGTTAATTTGTACAAAGAACACCATGTCTTTTACAAATAGTGATGCTATAGGTCATAATTGTCCAACAATTCCGTGCTTATTGATTAGAAACGTGCATATAGGTAACTTAATCCAATAGAGGAAATTGACCTTAAGCTTAATTAGTAAATTAACTTAAAATCGGCAAATATTTTTAATTCCGCATATTTTAGCCATAACCCAATTCACCCCCCTCTTGGGTATATAGAGTTTGTTTGTCGCTAGTATTTTTAGGTAATTTCAATAGCGAGACGTGACACCCATGGATCCTAGTTTCAGTGACATGAGGGATAGCGATACATAATGCCTAATATCACTAGTTATTCCCACCCTAGATGTCATATTCCTGGGATAACAGATGACTATTTGGGTGTCTTTAGGAAAACCGAGTTGTAACGCCACAAGATTCCAGAGATTTTTAGAGAGGTGTTTAGGGGGACAGCGAGATATAATGCCTCTACCTAGACAACAGACACTCGGTTGAGCGATTCCTTGATTTGGCCAGTTGAGTTGGGTCCTGGACTAGAGGCATGGTTTTATGATCAGTTTTACATAAAAAAAAGGATTTCAAATGCGATTTTCAAACGATTTGATTTTATGACGAGGGTTTATGATATGATTTTCAAGGCTTTACGGATATTTTGATTTTTATTTTTAGATCAGATTTGAGGAAAGTGGTTTTTAAACGAGTATCATTGATATAGTTTTCATGACAATCTGAAGTTTTATAATTAATTTCATTTTCACTAAAATTTTCTTTTATTAATAATATATATATGTGTCTTTACGTTTTACATTATGCACTCACAGAGTATTGTAAAATACTCACCCCTACTTTACCGGTTGTTTTGTAGGATTCCTAGAGGACGAGCTCATGGAGTTGGATATTGAGGTGCTATGGGTCCAATCAGGTTTAGTTTGCATTATAAAGTTAGATTTGAGTTATGTAAAGTTAAGTAAAAGTTATTTGTAGTTGGAATAACAATGTATATCATGACCAGAAAATGAATATAACGATTAATTTTTAATATTATGTTACAATGTTGGGCACGTAGCCCTTATGTGACTTATGCTAGAGTCTTGAGTTATAATATAGTGTGTAATAGAATAATAGATACATATAGGAAAAAGTACAGAGGCTTAGAGTGATAGGGTTGTAGGGGTCAAATCAGGGAGGCGCAGCAGAAGAAGCGTTGTTCAGGCGAAAACATAGTTTAAAATTTTTTAAACTTACGAATAAATTATTCAATATCAAATATTAATAATTCATTCATATTTCACCTAAACATATTTATTCGATATCATATAACGACATAAATAATATAGAAATATCGCGAAACTTTTGCGAGAATATTTTTCCGAAAAATAGCATAAAACGCGTTTTCGACCAAACCGTCTGACCAATGCTCATGGGGACCGCCCAGGTTAGCCCCAAAAATATTTGGATAGTTCGTGGGCTGCCCGAACAGTGATCAGTTCATTGTTTGGGCAGCTGTTATCCGGTAACGCCATTTTTCACCGTTTTCGCGTATTTTCACTCTGAAACAATTTCGATAAATATTTTTCTTGGGCAATTAAAATCAACCAATTTATTCAAATTAATCAATAAATAAAAATAAATTTTAATCTGGAAAATCAGATTTATCATTAATTGCTATGAGACCCCAAAGTTTTTGTAGGAGCGAAGCAGGGTTTATCACTATGCCTATGATTCTCGACGACCACGACACTGTTAGGCTCGCAGTCTGTAGAGAGTACGGAGTAGCCCGCGGGGGACTAATCAGAGAATAAAGGAGTCACCACCCAGCGTGAACTGGGAAAAGATTTAATGCCGCACTCACCCATCGTAAGGGAAGACCTCAAACTGTTAGGTTCGTAATGGTCCCTTACTTATGCCAGTATAATGGACGGGTTCACACAATGGTATAGCCAAGTCTTATGAAGTTCATGCAAGATAATTCAAATAAACAAACAAATTTGCACACTCATAAACATTAATATAAATAAAAGCAAATTAAATTAAGAAATACAAGGTACGATAACAAGAGTCATAATAATCAAAAGCAAATAAAGCATCAATAAATAAATAGCGAATAAAAAGGGAGGTTAGTCAAGCATATATGGGTATTTCCCAAGTGGTACATGAAGTTGTATCCCAAATACAGACTGCACTATCGTCCATTCGAATTTGGCTACAGAATTTATGTCTTGATTTCCATCCGATATACCACAAGGGATAAAATCATACGTAATCATTAATGCAATGTAAAAAAAAACAGACATGAAATAATATAATAATGCATATGTGGATAATGAAAAAATAAAATAAAGGCGGAAAATAAAATAATGATAAATAGATAAAAAGATAAATAACGAAACTAAATGCGAAATAATAAAATAACGATGAATAAATAAATAAATAAATAAATAAATAAATAAATAAATAAGAGATAAATAACGGAATGCCAAAGAAAGAAAAATAATGTGACCAGAAATTTGGCCATCTTTGATGTAGGACTTTGCATACCCGGATGGACGTATTTCACGTCCAGCCAGGAATGCCGTGTCCGGAACTATAAAATAAGTATGATAAAGTGTGCCCTCAGGTCTTACATTTTAAGTTGTTTTCTCGGAAGTACGTTAAACTGTATCAGGAAGGATTGAAGCTTTGCTGTTTCTGGTTGCTGGTCGCTGTTTTCTGGTTGTTGTTTTACTGTTTCTGGTTGCTGTTTTTTTGGCTTGTTGTTTCGGTTTTTGCTCACTGTTTTTGCTGTTTTTTAGTAATTTGGCTACTGTTCTGGGGCCTATTTTTCGGTAATTTGGGTGTTTTTTTTGGACTATTTTTCGATGATTTTGGCACTATTTTGGGGTTATTTTTCGGTGATTAGCTGCTGGTTTGGGGCGGTTTTTTGTGGTGATGAGCTACTGGTTTGTCTTGGTTTTATTATTATTTTTTCGGTGGAGGGTTCTATTTTTGTGTGTTGTTTTGTTCAGTGGAGGGCTTCTTTTTTAGCTTATTATGTTTTGTTATTGTTTGGGTGGAGGCCGCTGTTTTTGGCTTATTGTGTTTTGTTGTTGTTTGGTGTTTGATTTCTGGCCGTTGAAGAAGAAAAGAACGAGGTTGCCTAGGATTCTTTATTTGCTTTATGTTTACCATGTGTTTAGCCTTAGGTTTTTCTTTGTGTGTTTCATGCCTAAAGGAGCCTAGGTTTCTTTGATTATGGTCGTGTCTAGCCTCCTCCCAAAGATGAAACTTGGTCCATTTTTATAATGATTTGGATGGATCTCCAAAAAGGGAAACAAATCATGGAGAATTATTTTGGCATATAATCTTACAAATTTGGTGATGGAGATCTCAAATCTTTTTAATTGGAAAGTCTTGATGAGGGAATTTGAACATATGTTTTGCATGAGATTTCAAATCTTTGCTAAATTGGAAATTGATTTGAGGGGATTTTAGCATTGTTTTGCATGGGATTTTAGCTATTTTGGGAAGGTTTGGGCGTGTAGATGGTGTCTTGGGCGTGTGGATGGTGGATTGTATGGGCCTTGGGCGTGTGGATGGTGGATTGTGTGGGCCTTTGACCGATTGTGTGGGTTGCAGGGTAGTGGGCCATGGCTGAGGTTTGAAACAGAAACTGACTAAGCGAATCCGAGGCTGGCTAGTGTTTTCGAATCTGATAAGGTACTAATTTTGGAGGTTTTCTTTCCTTCCGACATTCATTTATTTGCAATTTCCATAACTTTTCAAGTAGTGCCTCCATACGAGGCTCATCATCGGGCTCATGCAAAAATGCAGTGTCCACAGTCGCCCCTACTTTGATGGGGCTTGTGTAGCGTGTGACAGTGACAACCCTACCAAAGTCATGCATGCATTTTTGCTTACCAGGTTCGTCGGCCAATGCCTGACTTACCTGTTGTTTCGCTACTGGTGTGAGATGCTTCGATCTCTGAGTTGAGTTGGTGGTGAGGTGCTTCGACCCACTGGGCTTCATTCCCGAACCACAAGGTGTGAGATGCTTTGATCTCTGGGATTTATTCCCGAACTGAGTTGAGTTGATGGTGAGGTGCTTCGACCTATGGGTTTTCCCGAACCACCGAGTGTGAGATGCTTCGATCTATATGATTTATTCCCGAACTGAGTTAAGTTGATGGCGAGGTGCTTCGGCTCTAAGTTATGTTTCTGAACCACCGAGTGTGAGATGCTTCGATCTCTGGGATATATTCCTAAACTAAGTTGAGTTGATGGCGAGGTGCTTCGACCACGCCATTTGCGGATTTTCAACCCAACGAGCCTTTTTTTATGCAAAGTATTATTTCAGCCAGTCCACGTTGACGGGCTCGGAGAACTCGTTTCCTTCCAAATATGACAGTCTTACTGCCCCATTCCCTATTACCTTTTTGACTAGGTAGGGCCCTTCCCAATTGGGCCTGAACTTTCCCATTGGGTCCATTATCAGTGGCTTTGACTGCTTGAGTACTAGATCACCTTCTCTGATCTTGGTGGGACACACCTTCTTGTTAAACGCCCGGCCAACCTTTTCTGATATAGCTGTATGTGGTACAAGGCCTTTATCCTTTCTCTTCCAGTAATGCTAGCTGTTTGAACCTCTGCGAGGCCCATTTCTGCTCAGGTAATTCCGCGTCTGCAAGTAACCGTATTGACTGTATCTCTATTTCCATTGGTAACACTGCCTCCATCCCATAAACTAAAGAATATGGTGTGGCTCATGTTGCTATTCTCACTGAAGTTCTATATCCCCATATGGCATACGAAAGTTTGTCAGCCCAATCTTTATAGCTTTCCTTCATCTTAGCTAGTATTTTCTTTATGGTTTTGTTGGCCGCCTCTACTGCCCCATTAGTCTGTGGCCTGTAAGGTGATGATTTGTGATGCCTTATCCCCTACTTCTGCAACATCGCCTTTGTTTCTACCTGAAATTGGACTCCATTGTCTGTCACTATGTGATGTGGCATTCCGTAGCGACATACTATGTTACAGGCTATGAACTTGGCCATCTGCTTCGCCGAAATATTACTGAATGACTCGGCTTCCACCCATTTTGAAAAATAGTCTACCGCCACTACTATGAAGCAGTGTTCATTTGATGCATGTAGTCTGATTTCTCCAATCATGTCAATATCCCACGCTGAGAAAGGCCATGGTTCTGACAGTCTGTGCAATTCTATATGCGGTAGATGGTTCAAATTGTCGTGTGTCTGGAAATCGTGACAGTCCTTCACCAGCTTTGCGCAGTCGGCTTCCATGGTTGACCAGTAAAATCCCTGCCTCATTATCTTACGGGACAAATTCAATCTATTCATGTGTGGTCCACATACTCCAGTGTGCACCTCTTCCATCACCTTCCGAGCCTCTTCTTTTCTTAAACATTTCAGCTGGATGTCGTTGGCTTGTCTCTTGTACAGCTCTCCCCTCAAACTCACATACTGGAAAGCCAATTTCTGAATGGCTATTCTATCTTTCTTGCTAGCTCCTTCCGGGAATTTTCCACGTTCTATATACTACAGAATGTCGTAGTACCACGGCTTCCCATCGTCGACTTCTACTTCCAAGATTCTCTCTATCTCATAACTGGGTCTGCTAGCTGTTGCAGCACAAGGGGTCTCATTACCAATTTTTCAGGGTTTTCCCAAGTTGCAGCTAGGGTGGCTAGTGCATCCGCCATTTGATTCTCTTCTCGTGGCAAGTGCTGGAACTTACTGCCGGGGATAGCCTGTGCCAACTTCCTGAGATGGAGTAGGTAGGGTTTCAACCGGTCTTCCTTCAATTCCCATTCCCCTCGCATCTGTCGAACTACCAACATCGAGTCTCCATAAACTTCCACGTCCGTAGCTCTCAGGGCTATTAGTGCTTTCAGTCCAAGATACATGCTTCATATTCGGCCATGTTGTTGGTTACTCCGAACGTCAACCTTTTGGCCATAGGTAGGGTTTCTCCTTCGGGGGTTACTATCATAATTCCTATTTCAACTCCTTTATAATTCACCGCTCCGTTGAAATGCATTTTCCACCCCTGGAGAGTTATGGCTTGAACCTCATCGTCTGGGAATTCGAACTTATACTGATCTCTTTCTATTGGTTGTAATGCCAAGAATTCCACTATGGCTCTCCCTTTGACTACCTTAGAGGTGAGGTATTCTATATCAAACTCTGTTAGCAATACCAACCATATGCCCAACTTACCCACCAGTGAAGGTGCTGACTGCAAATACTTTAGGGGATTCTCCTTTGCTACCACTTGTATCTTATAGGATTGGAAATAATGACGTAATTTTCGGGAAGCCCATATCACTGCCAAATAGATCTTTTTCACTTCTTGATAGCGGGCTTCATACAGAAGTATCTTCTGACTGATGTTCCTCCCTTGTCTCATCAGCCTGTACCATCATCGCCCCCAACTCTTCAGGTTCTGTGGCCAAATACAACACCACGGCCTTGGGGGTTTCAAGACGGGCAGTTTAACCAAGTATTATTTAATTTTATCAAAAGCTTTTTGGCATTGCCCATTCCACTCCACAGGCTGGTCCTTCCTCAATAGCTTAAAGATGGGCTCACATACTAATGTTAACTTGGCAATGAAACAACTGATATACTGGATTTTCCCGAGAAAAGCTCTAACTTCCTTTTCTGTCTTTGGTGCGGGCATCTCGATAATTGCCTTGATCTTTTCAGGTTCCACTTCTATCCCTAACCTTTTCGGCCCATTCTGGCCTCATTCTTCGGAGCTTCTGTTTTACTGGTCTCATGTTCGGATACGTTGTTATCATGTGTTGGGCAATACCATTGTTCACCATCGGCATGTCTTAATAGGACCAGACGAATACTTTTGCATATTTTATTAATAGTTTTTCTAATTTTTCCGCTCATCAGAGGTAACCTCAGTTGCAATTGAAATTTCCTTGGGGTTTTCACATGTACCAAGATTAAATGCATCCGTCTTTGTTGAATAATGTCAAATATGTCCATGTCATGGGTGTTATGATGCATTTGTCTTCATGTTTTCCCTTCTTCTTACGGGTAACTGACTCTGATTATTCTCTGAATTTTTATAATTCTGCCTGAGACCCGGCTATCATTCCGGTGGCATACTCAGCCATGTCATCATCAAAAATAGGGATTTCTTCGCTCACCCTATTCGGGGGCTCCTCACGCCTTCCATTCTCATTGTTTTATGTTCCCACTGTGTGGGGCACTGTCAGACTGGCCATAGCATTGGTCAAAACTTGTAGTTGTTCAGTAAGTTTGATGATATTGGACTCCAATTTATCCATGCGAGAATCTTCACTGCCTGACTCATCCATGTTTGCTAACCTCTTTTTGACAAGTCTTCCTTCTTCTCTAACCCAACGGATATCTATGATGGCTTTTAAGACAAAAGGGGTTAACATGATGCGTGTATCCATGAGATTCATGAGGTTATCAAAATAGCATAAATCCTTCCGACCTTATTCCTCCCAAACTCATGGTAAGTCCATTTCTGTCCAAGGTATGGCTTATTTTATGCACCAATGTGGGGTACACAAAATCGTTTTCTCCTACGCTACATGGGTGAACCTTTGCTACCTCAGTCCCTTTCCATCGGTAAAAGACAAAGACCGCCCATTTACAATATTGACTAAGCCTATTATGGGAATCGTGCCATTGTCTAGAAACGACGAATTAGGACCTCGGTAATCACGGTTGTGTTAGGGTTGGTGCTCGGAGTAATTATATTTTCCGTAATATTACTAATTTTAATGGTAGCACCCTTGTCTTTTATACACTTATTCGATATAATCACGATTAGATATTTGATTATGATTAGATCGAAACTGAATCTGATTCAGTGATACGTGTATATTAGAGAAAGACCCTAGGATTTACAGTATAGTGCGCAGTTACAACGTAGTTTGTAATTGACATTGGGAAGTGCGTAATTAGTTGTATCAAGATTTGCTAACACGGGTCGGTTAGTAAAATTCGCTGAGACCAATACATGTCGTATATCGTGACTTGGTCCGATGGTTTATCCCAATGAACCATGAGTCTCGGGAGACTCGTATAGACATGTAGGTGTTTATTTGATAAGACATTGAATGACTCACTGAAGATTTCCTAATAGATGGTACACCAACGTCAATAGGAACCTTCTCGAGTTGAGCGAGCATAATGGTCTTTCAACTTGAGATACCACCGTGGGATATATGAGTTATCCTCGACACTTTGATGGCAGTCACATCAACGATCTATACATGATAAGACCTCCGCTTGTTCTTTGGGTGTGGACTGATGCTCATGATATCCTGTGTGTATCAAGATAGGACCCGTCAGTCCTGTGTATAGGGCATAGACATCCAGCACGTGTTTACGATCTAGTAAATCCATGGCCGTGGTATAACGTCCGAAACCAGTTCTGAGTGTTATTTCGTGATTATAAATTGAAAGTCGACTGTATTACACCGAACAAATTTGACATTCTGATCTATATCCCAGGTATATTACGGATGGCCTGTGATGGAGGGATTATACGTATGCTATGACCTCGGCTTGCATAGTTTAGCGAGATTATCTGTGGTCGTCATAATCCATGAGTGGGTGGATTATGGACACGAAATTAGATTTCGTGACAGATAAACCTAAACTTAGAGAGTCCCACAATATGAATTGTACTCGTTGAGCAATTGGGCAACTCGATATAAATAATACGGATTATTCATAATACTTCACCAGATTAAATGAGTTAATCCGGAACGTTTAATCGTTAAACGATAAACACATGCATTAGGGAATTTTGTCCGGTAATAATTATTGTGTATTTGTATTTGATACATAATACAATTAGATACACATTAATTATTCGTCAAATGAGATTTTGACACATGCCATAAATATATGTATTTATTATTTAATGTAAATAAAATACATATATGTGTGTAAATTAATTTTTTAATTATTTAATAGTTAAATAATTAAATAATTAAAATTAAAGCTTATCCATTTGTCATTAATTGAATGATACATGGTGAGTTTTAATTGGACCACTTAGCATGAGTTTGATTTCACTTTATTATGTCTTAATTTGATTGGCTAGAATAAAGTGAAAATGGTATTTATTAAATTTAATTTGATTAAATCAAAAGACAAAATTGCCCCTATTTATTGAGAATTTCGGTCAACATATTATAGAGTGAGAAAATTTTTTCTTCATCCTTATCTCATAGCCATGGCCGAAAGTTTGAGACAAAAATGGGTTTGAAAATTTTGTTTGAAAATCCATGAAGAAAAGAAGAAAAAATCCAAGAAAAAGCTTAGAAAAAATAAAGGATTAAAGGTAATTCTTAAACTCCCAAGCTTAGAAATTTTGTTTCTAGTTTCTTGTTGATCTTATGAGATCTTAGGGTTTCTTCTTTTCATGATAATTGGGGCTTTTGGTTGTGGATGATGAAATTGGAAGTGATTAGCACGTGTGAAGTGTGTTTGGAAGGAATTATTGTAATTTTATTCCAAATTATTCAATTGTTGAAGTGTTGCCATTCTAGAGTTGTTGATCTACTCTAAATAGCCTAGAATTGTTCTAGAGTTATTCATGTGTGGTGGGACTTCTTTGGTGATGGATTAATTAGATTAATTTTGATGAAAATTAGATTTAAAGCATGTTTTTGGGAAAATTTCGTTTTCTATTTTGACCTGGAAGTGAATCTGATTTTTTAATGACATTTTCGTCTTATGAATGTTTTGGATGTGTTTTGGGAGTTGGAATAATTTCCGGAATGTGTTTCCGACTTGAAATAAGCGAAAACGGCCAAAAACGACGTTACCGGGTGGATTTTGAGCCAACGGAGTGATGGCTGTCCAAACAGTGAATCCATCACTGTTTGGGTAGCCCCTAAATTTCCCCGACACTATCAGATCTGACTTGGGCAGTTTCCATAAGTTTCGGGTAGTCGGTTTGGTCAAAAATGCGTTTTAGGCCATTTTGCGGAAAATTTGTTTTCGTAAAAGTTTCGCGAGTTTTCAACATTATTTATGTCAATATTTGATATTGAATAAATAGGTTTAGGTGAAATATGAATAAATTATTCATATTTGATATTGAATAATTTATTTGGTATTTTGAAAATTTTTTAAATATGATTTCGCCCGACCTGCGCTTCCGCTGCGCCCCATCGCCAAAAAGCACAACAAAAATGGTATCAGAGCGGGTCTGATGCCTCATCCATTACATTATTCATGCTTGATATATGATAAATAATCCAATTTTAATGTTTGCACATGCTTGTAATCTAGATATGTTTCTTTACTTTTCGGTTTTACGTTAACGGAAAACATAACAGAAATTTAATAGTTAAATTATGTTATGTTTTCTAAAGTAGAATTGAAATGTTTAGAAAATGATTTAGATTAAAATTCTGCATTGGATGTAGAGTATAGCTTCCGTGGGAAAATCCCCGCTTTTTAAATATGGCTGTAAAGTAACGTGTATTGGATACATGTTTCTTAGTCCGTCTTGTCAGTACGGTTTATAGGTATTTTTCTATAAGTGCATCCGAGATCGTGCCAAATCCGTGATGGTGTAGTTATAGGATTATTATCCATACCGGTTGTATATTGATACTGGATAAATTCAAGTGAAAGTGGAAATCTTGAACGTGCCAAAGCTTTCAGAACTACACCGGTAGCTTGAGTTTGTCATTGACAAGTGTAGCCTTGATACGCCTCCCTGTGAACGTGCCAAAGCTGTCTCAGCAAGAAATGGTCAGGACCGAAACCAGGAGTCACTAGTGAGTGATTGACAGTGAATGTGGATGGTGGATTGTGTGGGCCTTGAGCCGATTGTGTGGGTTGCAGGGTAGTGGGCCGAGCTGAGGTTTGAAACATAAACTGACTAAGGGAATCTGAGGCTGTCCAATAAAATTAGGTTTCTCTGTTCAGACACACTGTCAAACTGACGTGTTCCAGGAGGAGTCCTCATTGAAAGAATACTATACTCTTTCAAGTATATGAGAAACTTATTGCATAAATATTTTCATCATGGTCTAACCGTGACGGTTTAATTCTTTTACCGATCTGTTTGTCTACTTCGTGTCAAAACTTTCTGAAAGTTTTCGATTCGTGTTTCAAAAGAAACACATAACCATAACGCGATGCCACATCCCTAAAGGTCACAAAACATTCATATCCACCTCTAGCCTAGCTAGACATGGGCCCACTTACGTCACTATGAACGAGGGCTAACAGATCGATGGCACTTACACTTTTTACCAAGTAAAAAGTGTTTTAGACACTTTGCCCAATAAACTAGATTCGTAGACTTTATTTGAATAGAATGAAATCTGTCCTAGTACCCACTCTTCGAAAGTGTGGATATACGAGTCTTGTTAATTGTGTCCCAGACAACAATGCCACAAGTAAGTATCAACTGATTAGTTTAGTTTTGAGCTATTTGTTTGTCATGTCATATGTTTGAGATTTATTTATATTCAAAATATAAATACTGTTATTCACATCTATTGTGTTTATCTCAATATCATCTTTATAAAATAAAACACTTTAGTGTTTTAGAATATAAAGGTATACCCGCAACGGGTTAAACCCTGATATAGAGATAATGTTTCTAGTCAAACTAGTTACATTGTAACAGTTTCCTAATTTAAGTACACACCCGAATGGCAGTTCCTAAACTTAGGTTTCTGCGGTTAAAACAGCAACTTTCGTCCCGTTTCCGATTTGCAGAGCGATCTCAACTGAAGTCAGTATCCTGCTTATCAGCAGATTCTACACACCAGTACATATATTTATGTACCACATCCAGTATCTAAAATTCAATTTTAATACTAGCAGTGAACACGTTTATGACAAACATATTTGAAGTCAGAGCCTTGCCCGTCTTCAATTCCTTCATGTCTGCCTTGTCCATACGGCAGTCACGCTTCTAGTGACCCCTTTTGCCACAGTTTAGGCAGACATTTTGGGATATGTCCTTTTGTCTTCCTAGAAGACAGTGATGATTTTGCCTTTGCCCATTTTCCACACCCCAGAAGCCTTCGGCCAAGCCTTGGTCTTCTGGAATGTCGAAGTAAGGTGCGCCTTGCGCTTCTTGCCCTATTGC
The DNA here is from genome assembly GCA_019454045.1 of Zanthoxylum bungeanum. Classification (NCBI taxonomy): domain Eukaryota; kingdom Viridiplantae; phylum Streptophyta; class Magnoliopsida; order Sapindales; family Rutaceae; genus Zanthoxylum; species Zanthoxylum bungeanum. The sequence goes on along the minus strand of SKCR01014343.1, from coordinate 151,294 downwards.
AAACTTTGGCTTTGTCTCATTGAGAATAGCCATTAACTCTCCAAGAGTTATCTTTTGCAATTTGTACTTCTAAGATCTAAGAATAGATCTATGCAGATCCTTCAATTTCATTATCATACTATAAAGATCTAATCATTAGTTCTGATTAAGAAATTAAAGAGTCTACTTGGAAAGCATAATAGATTAAGCACTAAAGTTATCATCACTTGAATCTTCCAAAGATCATGATAATATCTTCTTATAAGAGTAGTATTCCAGTTCGCGGGTTGATATGTGTGATCAGTGCTTGAGATTGTGGCCATATTGGAAGAATCATGTGAGATTCTTGGGTTAGCACGATTCATGACACTATCAACATTATACCTTTGACCATATGGGTAGACACTTTCCGTACCCTAGGTCAATAAGTGGGGATACAGTGAGGCGATGGACCGTATCATATGTAAATCGCATAGAGAATGGGTATATATATTTTTCCTTCTCATTTGGGGGCCTTGGCATGTTGCTAGATGTCAACCTTGGTCATTGAAATCGAACGACCATCTGATCGGAGGATAATTTATGTTCGATTAACTTATTACGATTCATTTCATGTCCAACTTGAGGGGAACCCAAAAGGTTACACACAACAAAGTCGAAATCAATGGTTAACAGTGCACAGTACATATATAACAGCATATATGATTGCTGTAGGAATTGTTCATAAATGGTTTAATGTGTTTAATTAATGAACATATCATTTATGAGATTCCATAGTGGCTTATGGATTGGTGAATGATGATAGGGGCACTTTGGGAATTGGAATTAAAAAAAATATATTATTCACGTGAATAGTAAAAAAAAAATTTATTTGTTTTGAATTCCAATTCGGCCCAAACTCTTATTAGGGTTTTATAATCTCATTAAACCACTAAATTAAGATCCAATGGCTAAGATTAAATTAGTTTTTATCCCACATCGGATTCTTAATTAATTTTGTTGTCTTTGGAGCACTATATAAACCCAAAGAATTCTTCACAGTTTTGCTACACCAAAACCTTTCATATCTTGGGTTTATATAAGTGAGCAACTCTAAAGTTTAAGAGTAAGCCACTGATTTTGAGGATCCTTAAGTCAAATTGACTAGAGGAACCTCGAGTTAAAAATTTTGAGGTATTTGCCTGTTGGGATTTATGTCCTAGAGCTTTATGTATTGTAAACAGAATTGATTTTTGTAATAATAATAAATGCATTATTAATTTTATCAAAGTTGTTTGATTTATATCACATATTGTCCAATTGTCTTGTTTACCTTGATTACTCTTGTACCTTTAGACTTAGTGTATGTTTGATGCACAAGAGGATTTAAGTCTAAAGTTAGTAATCTAAATAGTCCATAGAGAGCAAATAAAGAAGGTACTTTGTTTGTGGTATATTTATAGTTGCGGTCCATTCTATACTTGTAGAACGACCTTGATCCGGGATCATCCTTGTGTATATAAGAAGGTTCGTGGGAGTGCACTGACATTCAGTGTCCTTTATGTTGATGATGTATTGCTTATTGGCAATGACATTCCCATGTTAACATCGGTGAAAGCTTAGCTTTCATTAAAATTCTCCATGAAAGATATGGGAGAAGCAACCTTTATTCTGGGAATAAAGATCTACCCGGATAGGTCTAGAAAGCTGCTTGGACTCTCCCAGAGCACGTACATTGACAAAGAGTTGAAGAGATTCAACATGGATCAGTCCAAGAGGGGACTGTTACCAGTGTCATATGGCGTCACTCTATCTAAAGGCATGTGTCCTAAAACTCAAGATGAGAGAGACAACATGAGTTGGATCTCGTTTCCTCGGCAGTCAGATCGATCATGTATGCCATGCTATATACACAACCTGATGTCTCGTATGCTTTGAGCATGTGTAGTCGCTATCAGGCCGATTGTAGGCACTGCATTTTTGTATATAAGTTCTGATGATGAGTCTCACATTGAGACACTACCTCTTTAAGTTGTGGAAGTCGCGGGAAACGGACGTCAGAAGGGAAAAGTCAGAAATTGACACCTTGTTGGATTTAATTCGTTTGCTTAGCTGTGGGTTCGCTCATTGGACCTCTATTTTAAAACTTATCCTTGGCCCAAACCCCCGCAAGTCACACACCAAGTCCACACACCAAGCCCACCAAAATGAGCCAAACCCAGGCCCAAGAAGACCAAAGCCACGCCCAAAGCATTCCAAAATAACAAAATCACACATTAAACACATGCTAAAATCAAGACAAATCACATTCCCAAATTAAAAGATTCAAATCAAATCTAATCAAACACTTTCCTAATTCAAGTAAATCACATCCTTAATCAAAAGAGAAGAAATCAAATCAAATCAAATCACATCCCTAATTAAATAGATTTTTCCTTGTAGCACACTAATTAGAAGATACCCTCATAATTACAAAATCCTTTCCCTATACGCACAAGGTAAACCCTAACCTTTGCCTATAAAAAGAAGCCTAAACCAACCTTAGGAGCCTAGCATTCACGCCTAAAGCATCATAAAATCCCCTCTATTGCCGTAATAAACCTGCCAGAAAAACCCTCCACTGCCACGCCACCTCACTCCCTCTTCACGCACCAAGCACACTCAGCCCCATGCATGCACAGCCCTTCACCAATTCAACGCATCACACAGCCTTCCCAACTCACAACCCTCACGCACACACACCCATCTCACTCCTCACTTTCGGCCTTCACTCACGAACCTACAAGCTGAATCCACCTAGCAGCCTTAATTCACATAAACACACAAAGCCAATAACCCTTCACAGATCACGCCCTTCACACAGATCAGCACCCCCTCAACCCTCAACAACCAAACAAATCAAGAGCCCTCGCGCACAGACCCTACACTCACGAACAGACCCTACACTCACGTACACAGGCCGTAAGTCCCCCCACACCGAGAATCCTAAATCACTCCTTGCACGTTCCTCACACCACTCGGCACTTAAACACACACACACACATGGCAGAAGCCAAAGACAGGAACAGAACACATAGGCGCCACATCCACAGACCTTAGCAGCCTCACAAAACTGCACCACACCTCATGTAAACCTTCACAAAAATAGCAGCCCCAAATTCCCCCAACAGCCACTGAAAAATAGCCCCTAAATAACCCGTAAACCACCGAAAATAGCCCCTGCAGTCCCCAAAATAATCCTGAAAAACACCCTTTAAACCGAGATAAAAGTAGTCCCCAAAAATCCCAAAACAGCCCCAAAAATAACCCCGAAATAGTGACAAAAAATAACAACAAAATAGAGGAAACAACAGCCCAAAATAGCGAGGCAACGAAGGAAAACAATGAACCAGTAAATCGGAAAAGTTACGGAGCATCAACCCTTCCGACAACCGCGTAGCGCACTTCTAAGAGATGACTTAAGAGGTTAGACTTGAGGGCACCCTTTTATATTTATTTCCGCTTATTTTCTATTATTTATTAATACTTCTTCGTATGAGTATTGTTGGTTAATGTATGCTATGGCTATTGGATAAATGGAATATGAGTTATCTCTTGCGGTATATCGGATGGAAACCCAGACGTAAATTTCGTAGCCGAATCCGAATGGATGGTAGTGCGGTTTGTACTTGGGAAATAACTCCACGTACCACTTGAGAACACACATATTTTGTTTCATGCAATCTAATGTTTATGCATGATTTAGTCGTTTAGTATGTTATTTATTTTTCTAAGCATGATTTAGTCATTGAGTATGTTATTTATTTTTATGCATGATTTAGTTGGTTATTTCCAAGCATGATTAGTTATTTCTTTCGCATTAGGAATTTAATTTATGTTTACATTTAGGTTGTTATTTATTAATCGCTTTAATAATTCAATATGTTCATGAGATTGCGTGCTTGCCGTTATTTCGGCTTACTTTTATGCATGCAAACTTAGATATAGGTTATATGCAAACTTAGATATAGGTTGTATGCGAACTCAGATGTAGGTTATTGTTGCGTAGACTTGGTTAGATTATTGCAAAAATCCATTCTTTATAAGTGGCATAAGTAAAGGACCATTCCGAACTCAACGGTTTGAGGTCTTCCCTTGCGAGGGGTGAGTGCGGCCTTAAATCCTTTTCCCAGTTCACACTGGGTGGCGACTCCATGTTATTTCTCCGGTTTATTTCCCCTGTGGGCTACTCCGTACTCCCGACTAGGTCGCGAGCCTAGAACAACATCGCCGATTTCTGTGTCCTACAGTCTGGCGACTCCACTGGGGATAGAGAATTGGCCCCGAAATAATGCCTTGTAATGTTTGTGATTTTTGTTTTAGTTAACTGTGTCTATGGTAGGTTGAAGGGGTTTAATCAAAGGCACTATTAGAGCTAGGTAATGGTTTGGTGTCTTCCTTCATTCACTACATTTCTGTAAGGAAAAGCTGTGAAGGCACCTAAATAATCACTTACTCGAAGCTTACTGTGATGGACTAATTTGGAGGACTTGTTGTTTATTCCTGTCACCAAGGCGATAAGAGCCTAAGAGGCTTGGGTATTTAAGAGAGTTCGCTCCACCCTCCCTCTGGGGAATCTACAATAGGAAATCCATTTGACAGTCAGTCACGCACCATAACTCGTTGGCACGTACCTTAAGGTATAAAAAAGGTGCGCTCACTTGGTCGCTTGAACCCTTGAGTGGGGAGTCCTAGTTGTGGGCAATCCTTCGTCAGCGGGAGCCTTTGTCTATACCCCCTATAAACCCGCATATGAACTGTAGTTGTAGGACCAATAGAAACTATTCCTTTATGCTTGCATTTAGGACCATCGTCATTTAGATTCAGTTGGACTTTTTGTCATGAGGTATGGGCTTGTCGGGCCATTTAAACTGGGACGAGTCCGTGCTTTATGGCAATTGGGCCAAAAGCTTCTGAAATGCTAATAGGCCATTTTGTGATTAGGCCTTTTATCATTTGAAGTTGTTTAGCCATGTTATCGCAAAAGTGTAAACCTATTGGGCCTTTTCAACTGGGAAAAGTTTGCACCACGTAATAGTATGATTGAATGTGTTAAAATGATAATGGGCCAACTTATATATTCCACACATCGTACGCATCTCATGCATACAAGCATCATGTTAACCCCTATTTCTTAAAAGCCATCATAGACATCCGTTGGGGTAGGAATAGAAGTAGACCTGAGAAGATCAAGGCAATTACCGAGATACCTGCGCCAAAGACAGAGAAAGAAGTTAGAGCATTCCTTGGGAAAATTCAGTACATCAGTCATTTCATCACCAAGTTGACGTCAGTATGCGAGCCTATCTTCAAATTGATGAGGAAAGACCAGCTAGTGAAATGGAATGAGCAATGCCAAAAAGCCTTCGACATGATCAGAGAATATTTGGTGAAACCTCTTTTCTCGAAACCTCCAAGATTGGGCAAACCTTTGGTACTGTATTTGGCCATAGAACCTGAAGCGCTGGGGGCGATGATGGTAGAAGCAGATGAGATAGGGGTAGAGCATGCAGTCTATTACCTCAGTAAGAAGATGCTTCTGTACGAAGCCGGCTATCAGTAAGTAGAGAAGATCTGTTTGGCAGTATTGTGGGCGTCCAAGAAACTGCGTCATTACTTCTAGTCGTACAAGATCCAAGTGGTAGCAAATGAGAATCCTTTGAAGTATCTGCATTCAGTGCCTTCGCTAGTTGGGAAGTTAGGCAGATGGTTAGTGTTGCTGACAGAGTTTGATATCGAGTACCTCACTTCTAAAGTAATCAAAGGGCGAGCCGTAGCAGAGTTCCTGGTATTGCAACCCATTGAAGGGGATCAGTATAAGTTTGAGTTCCTAGACGAGGAGATCCAGGCAATAACAGTCCAAGGATGGAAGATGTACTTTGACGGAGCAATGAACTACAAAGGAGCCGAAATTGGAATCGTGATAGTAACCCCCGAAGGAGAAACCTTACCGATGGCCAATAGATTGACATTTGGAGTAACCAACAACATGGCCGAGTTTGAAGCATGCGCCTTTAGACTGACGGCATTGATAGCCTTGAGAGATGAGAATGTAGAAGTCTACGGAGACTCGATGTTGGTAGTCCGACAGATGCAAGGAGAATGGGAATTGAAGGAAGAATAGTTGAAACCTTACTTGTTCCACCTCAGGAATCTGGCACAGGCCCTCCCCGATTACAAATTCCAGCATTTTCCACGAGAAGAGAATCAAATGGCAGACGCGTTAGCTACACTAGCCGTGACTTGGGAAAATCCAGAGAAGTTGGTGATGAGACCTCCAGTGTTGGCAACAGCATGCAGACCCATCTTCGAGATAGAAAGAGTCTTGGAAGTAGAATTCGACGTTGGGAAACCGTGGTACTATGATATTCAGGGATACTTAGAATGCGGAGAAATTCCAGAAAAAGTGAGCAGAAAGGACATGATAGACATTCAAAAGTTAGCTTCTCAGTATGAGTTTGAAGGGAGAACTATATAAGAGACAAGCGAATGACATCCAGCTGAAGTGTTTAAGAAAAGAAGAGGCTCAGAAGGCAATGGAAGAAGTACATGGCGGAGTATGTGGACCGCACATGAATGGATTGAACTTGTCTCGCAAGATTGTAAGACAAGGCTTCTATTGGTCGACCATGGAAGCTGACTGCACGAAGCTGGTAAAACATTGTCACGATTGTCAAGCGCACGATAACTTGAACCATTTACCGCACACAGAGTTGCATGGGCTATCAGAGCCGTGGCCTTTCTCAGCATGGAGAAATTCGACCGAACGTATCGAATGGACATCGCATTATAGTAGTGGCAGTAGACTACTTTTCAAAATGGGTGGAAGCCGAGTCATTCTGTAATGTTACAGCAAAACAAATTGCGAAGTTCATAGCTCAGAATCTCATATGCCGATATGGAATGCCGCATCATGTAGTAACGGACAATGTAGTTTAGTTTCAAGGAGAAACGAAGGCAATGCTATAGAAGTATGGAATAGGACATCACAAGTCATCACCCTACAGGCCGCAAGCAAATGGGGCTGTCGAGGCAGCCAATAAGACAATAAAGAAGATGTTAGCAAAATTGATGGAGAATTACAAAGATTGGGCCGATAAGTTATCGTACGCCCTGTGGGGATATAGAAATTCTGTGAGAACAGCAACGGGAGCCACACCTTACTCTTTGGTCTACGGAATGGAAGTAGTACTGCCAGTGGAAGTTGAGATACAGTCTATGCGGGTATTAGCAGAAATAGAGTTACCTAAACAGGAATGGGTCTCACAGAGATTTGAACAGTTAGCACTGCTGGATGAGAAGAGAATGAAGTCCTTACATCACATACAGATATACCAGAAAAGGTTGGCTCGAGCGTTCCACAAGAAGGTGCGTCCTACCAAGATCAGAAAGGGTGATCTGGTGCTTAAGCAGTCGAAGCCGTCGACGATAGGCCCGAGAGGAAAGTTCAGACCCAACTGGGAAGACCCTACATAGTGCATAAAGTAATGGGAAATGGGGCAGTGAGACTGTCAGATTTGGAATGGAACGAGTTCTTGTTGGGTTTCTAGGTTAGTCCCAAGATCGAATCAAGCAATAAAATCATGTGCGAATACAATAAGAAGTATGGCGGGATCATACTTACATAGATCAGATTTTCGATGCGAGGAACAACAAAAATCTTCAAGCTTTAACTCCATGAGGCTCACGATTTTGCTCCCCTTTTTGTGCTCCATTTTGAATCTTCAAGCTCCAAGCTTGGGTGTGCATTCCATGCCCACGGGTGGGTTTCCCTATCACCTTCAGATGACTCCTAATGTGTGCTAGCACTCGGAAAAATTTGCCACAAATTCTTCCTTTGCTTCTCCTTGCTCACGGCAATGAAGCACAAATTTTGGGAGAGAAATGGCCCAAGGCCGAGAGTTAGAAGGGGAAGAAAGAGAGAATGAATTGGATTTTTGTTTTCAAAAAACTAATATAAAAATCAAAGTCAAAAAGTACAAGGCAATAAAGCCTTTCAACCACCACCATCAATCATGAATAGTGACTAGTTGTCAATCACTCAAAGTGACAAGACATTCATCACTTGATTGACTAGTGATTTAACGCTTGATGTGACTTATGGGCCACACTTGAATTCGAAATGCGAGTGGGCCCGCAAATACTCCAAGGCTCAGGTTCGCTAATTCCGAATTAACGAATTTTCTGTTGCGACGTTATTAAATCAAATTTAATTAAATAATTATGCCTAGCAAAATTACTATTCATATCGCTAACGAATTAATTCTAAATTAACTCGTTCGCCCGAATTAAAATCTAATTTTAATTCCACGTCGAAATCCAATTTCGTATAATATCGAATATATTATTTTATCGATTAATTCCAAATTAATCGTTCTCTCTCTTTAAATAATATTTTATCCAGATAAAATATCTCCGTAATTAATCCTAGATTAATTTTCTCTCTCTTATAATTAATCCCAGATTAATAAAGTGGAGTCATACGTCATCTATGAATCTTCGGGAAGCGACGCATGAGATCCCCGGATATGTTGGCAGTAAATCCGGTCGTCGGACTATCCGAACACGTACGTACCTAGTACTACGTTTTTACCGATTTACAAGACATGGTTGGCTTCTAGCAAAGCACCGTGCCTACCCAATTCTCCAGAAATATTCTTAAAGGAATATGTGATCTATATCAGGCGTAGTATACGTTGTATTGTGTATTACGATCCAGTATCGGATGTCATGTGCTAGGCCTGGGGCTGAAATTGTGTCTGCCCCGTACGAAGCACATATCAGATCTCTGGTAACTAGTCTCTAGAATCGGATAATCATGACCTAGTCATATTATCATGATGACTGCAGTATAAAAGAGAACTAGTTCCGTATCCTACGTGATCATCATCTCCACTATGACTGGAGTGATACTTCCGTCTTGACATCACACCCAATACACTACGATTCTCAATATACCCAGAAGAGGCGTACACAGAACCTGTTAAAGCCCTGGACGACCAAAACCAAAGTATCTTGATTGTCGCAAATATTAGCGGTGCAGGTCTCATGTTAAGACCAAATACACCTACCCTGATTCGGACTTTCATAGACACATAGTCATACTACCAATGGAATTTCGAGGGATCTATCCAGTGAGAAGTTGTTTCCGTACTATCGGTAAACACAACCTCCTATTACACTTGCATGAGTATCCTATACCCAAATATATGAGAACTATGCCGTTATGCCCTCACAACGCGCACAAGTCTAATACTAGTCTATTCCGTATTATCGATGTCCAATCTCGATAATACTACGACTAAGGATATTTAATGATTAAGCCTTCGTGGATTGATACTGTCTCATATCATCTCAATCCGAAACTAATCATAAGGACCTTTTATCATTTATACATCTTGGTAATCTAATTACAAATGATAAAAGAGCAATTTCTTTTGTCACATAGTTAATTTGTACAACAACACCATGATCTGTACAAATAGTGATGTTATGGGTCATAATTGTCCAACAATCTCCCATTTGGCCTATAGCCAATCACTCAAGTGTCCTACACCCGAACTATGTACGGTTCGCTCAAACTTCTGTGGAGGAAAGGCTTTCGTCAGCTGATTTGCAAGGTTATCATCTGATGCAATTTATTCGATCATCACATCACCATGATGTATGATCCAAACGAATCAGATGAACAGTTGAAGTATATATCTGGATCGTTGATGAGACCATTAATTCTTTAGTCTGTGCTGTAGCCTAGCTCAGCTGCCAAGAGAACTATTCCTAATCTGATTAGGATTATTATCGATCCCAAAGGCTTCTATTGATGCCTCAGCTGCATCAATAACCCTCTTTTGTTGTTTATGCGGTAACAATATCTTGCATGGAAGATTTCCAGCTCACTGTTCCATTATTCAAACTGTATAGTACCTTTGTTACGACTTATAGTCATTTTTATCGGTAAGGAAACTTGTAACGGTGAACCTAGTCACTTCAAGTTCTCATTCTCCATAGTATAAGACAGCATCCTTAGTTCCTATAAGATACTTAATGATGTTCTTAACATCAATCCAGTGACTATCACTTGGATTGGCCTGATTGTGAATCCATATGCTCAAAGCCTATGAGACACCAGGTCACGTACATTTATCAATGTACGAGTTCTCGAAGAGTTCCAACAACCTTTAGATCAATTCCAGTAGATCTTTATTCCTAGAATAAAGGTTGTTTCTCCCAAGAATTCTACGGAGAATTTTTCATGAAAGCCACCGATTTTATTATGGGAATGTCATTTCCAAGAAATGATATGTCATCTTAATTTCAGACATTCATTGTCAGTACACTCCCACTAACCTCCTTATATACACAAGAATCATTTTCGTTTTGAATTAAATCATATACCATTATGATTACATCAAAATGATAATTCCAAGAACGCAATGCTTGTTTCAATCCATGAATGGATCGAATTAACTTGGAAACCTTGTTTGCTCGTTTTGGTATGACAAAAATGTCAGGATATTGTAAACATCCTCCTAAAGGTTTTCGTTTAAGGAAAGCGATTTTGACGTTCAGCTGCCATATTTCATAAATGAAACATGTAACATCAGCAAGCATTATCCAAATGGATTTAACCATGGCAACAAGTAAAAGGTTTCGTCGTAATCGACACAATGTTGATAACAATACTTTTTCGCTACAAGCCTAACTTAGTACATTGGTATGTTGCCTTCCATGTATGTCTTCCTTGAAGACTTATATAGTACCAATAGGCACAATGCCTTCCGGTATATCAACTAGTATCCAAACATAGTTGGTATACATGGAATCCATTTCGAATTTCATGACACTTTGCCATGATAGGGAGTCGATATCTGGTATCACTTCCTCATACGTAGTCAGTTCGTATCCCTCAATAAGATTGACATCTTTATGAGGTGAGATCAGAAACCCATACCTTCCAGGTTGTTTTATGACTCTCTCTTGACTTACGCGGTTCTTGTGTATTCGAAGATTATTGGTATAGTTTCATCCTTGATGAACTATTTGTGTTCCATTAGGAATCGGTGCCTGGAATAGTATTACTCCGATTTTCATCGAGTTTTACTTTCCTCCCACTTACCATTGCATATAGGTATTCCTCTTAGGAAAACCACATGGCGAGCAACAATTAAATTATTCTCTTGTGAGTTGTATAAGTACTATACTTTGGTTACCCTAGGATAACCTACAATTAGGCACTTATCCGATTTTGGGTTCTTGTTTGGTATCATCCAAACATATGCCCAACATTCCCAAATCTTCAAGAATGAGAAAATCCAGTTTCTTTCATGTTAATATCTAATATGAAGTCTGTCAAACATATTTTTATGGAACCTTATTCAAAATAAGTTCTGCACTGTTTAATGCGTATCCACTGAAGGAAAATGGTAGCTCAGAGCGACTCATGATTAACCTTATCATGTCCAACAAAATTTGGTTTCTCCGTTCGGACACACCGTCAAACTGATGTGTTTCGGGAGGAGTCCTCATTGAAAGAATACTAGACTCTTTCAAGTATTTGAGAAACTTACTACTTAAGTATTTTCATCATGGTCAAATCATGATGTTGTTAATACTTTAGCCGATCTGTCTGTCTACTTCGTGTCGAACTCTAAAAGTTTCCGATTCGTGTTTCAAAAGAAACACATAACCATAACGCGATGCCACATCCGTAAGGGTCACGAAACATTCATATCCACCTCTAGCCTAGCTAGATATAGGCCCACTTACGTCACTATGAACGAGGGCTAAAAGATCGGTGGCACTTTCACTTTTACCAAGTAAAGGTGTTTTAGGCATTTTGCCTAATAAACTAGATTCGTAGACATTATTTGAATACTATCAAATCCGTCCTAGTACCCAATCTTCGAAAGTGTGGATATACGAGTCTTGTTTAATTGTGTCCCATACAACAATGCCACAAATAAGTCTCAACTGATTAATTCAGTTTGAGCTATTTGTTTGTCATATCATACATTTGAGATTCATTTATATTCAAAATATAAATTCTGTTATTCACATCTAATGTGTTTATCTCAATATCATCTTTATAATAAAACACTTTAGTGTTCTAGAATATAAAGGTATACCCGCAACGGGTTAAACCCTGATATAGAGATAATGTTTCTAGTCAAACTAGTTACATTGTAACAGTTTCCTAATTTAAGTACACACCCGAAGGGTAGTTCCTAACCTTAGGTATCTACAGTTAAAACAACGACTTTCGTCCCGTTTTTGATTCGTAGGTAAATCTCAACTGAAGTCAGTCTCCTGCTAATCAGCAGATTTCGCACAGCCGTACATATTTATGTATCACTTTTAGTATCAAAATCCAATTTTGAAACTAGTAGTGAACATGTTTATGACAAACATACTTGAAGCTGGAGCCTTACACCGTCTTCGCTTCCTTATGTCTGCCTTGTCCATACGGCAATCATGCTTCCAGTGACCCCGTTTGCCATAATTTAGGCAGACATCTTGGGATATGTCCTTTGTTCCCAGAAGACAGTGATGATTTTGCCTTTACCCCTTTTAGAAGCTCTGGCTTTGTCTCCTAGAGCATAGCCATCAATTCTCTAAGAATTTACTATTGGTTCATAATGAACCTGCCCCAACTTTCGGGTAGAGACTATAAGATCAAATATTTGGTAGTCTCAGCCATGTAGGTAACGCCTAACTAACCTAGCTGATCGATGTCAGCAATCATCTGTGACACCAAGTGCTCGACAGATGTAACCTCTGACATACACGAGCTAAAGAGCTTCTTTTACAATTTGTACTTCTAAGATCTAACAATAGATCTATGAAGATCTTTAATTTCATAATCATGGTATAAGGATCTAATCCTTAATTCAGATTAAGAAATTAAGGAGTCTTTACGGCCAGCATTATGGATTAAGCACTAAAGTTATCATTACATGAATCTCCCAAAGATCATGCTCTATATTGCTCAACTTCGGGCTTAGTCCAATAGGTTGTTCTATCAAATAGAATAACTTCTCAGTTTCCAGGACTATCCTGAAATTTTATTCCCAATTTGAAAATTAAAGCCGTTTAAAAATATTTTCACCCAGGATTATGTTTTAAACATTAATCTTTCAAATATCTTGATTGCTATAGTCCAACTATCCAATCAATGATTTCAGGTACTATTAAATATAATGATTACTATAGTCTAACTATATAATCAACTATAATTTAATTAGTTAAATTCAATTATATTGATTACTATAATCCAATTATAAAATCAACTATTAATTGAAATAGTTTGAATACAATCCAACCTTTTAATTAAGACAATGATTAAATATTAGTCCAACTAATATATTAATTTATTGACGAAAATTGAATGAGCGCGTATTGGCAAGTAACTAAACGAATATTGCAAATTTAATACTTGCCTCCCACTATTTTTCGGCGACCCTCTAACCCTTTGTGGAGTACTCGAGAAACCTTGTTTCCTAGTGGGCTAGGATCCCGTTAAATAGCACACATCTTGACTTTGGCCAAAAATTGTATGATAATTAACTAGGTAGATCTCTAAGATCAATTGGATCTCATCCAATTCCTAGATCTAGTAGGTGGACATCCAAGTCCGAAACATATATCTTATATATGCCAATATATCCAATATATTGCCTAACCTTTTTCCTCTGAATCAATTAAGCCTTGGCTTTGGCACAACAAACTTAATGATCCCAGTTAAGCGGAACCCATTGACTTTGGAAAGCTTCGTAATCGATGTCGATGGACAAGAAGTGATCTTGATTTTGGCCAACAAATCACAACTTACAAGACACCGATATGGAACAAAGCCTTCAGGATTCAAACACATCAGCGATGGACAAAGGTCTTGACTTTGGCCAACAACCAGTAACAATCTTGGATCTTGAGTAAGAATCACTCAATGGAAGGAAAAACACTTAATATGTATTGAGGTTTTTCGCACGTAATTGGCAACCAATTAATTATCTTTGTTAAGGTCTCATCATCATACACACCTTAAACATGCATTCTAAACAAAATATAATAAGGCGCGTATAAATATAATAATGATATGTGGATGGATACTTAACACATTGTTCCTAGAACAAATCTCTCCCTTTTCCCTCTCACGCTAGCACAAGTATTAATTCTACCCAATTACATAACACTTCTAAAGAAACCTCATTTACTTTGAGGGGAATAGGTGAGAAGAGAAATACACAGAGTCAAGAGGTAATAGGCTGGACACGCAGGTCCAATTAATAATTCTAAATTTATTACAACAATTTCCAAAATTGCCCTCACCCATCTAATATCCATCTGATATACATTATTCATACATCTCATCCATGTATTCACACAAGCATGTTATCATCAATCTAATCCAATTAATTAATCTGAAAATTAATGACCATCCAATGTTCAAACAACGATTTGATTTTGCACGAGTCCAACTCGTTTTAAGAATAAGTACTCAAAGTACGAATTCTTGAATTATATTAAACTACAATATTAAATCCAATTCATTTTGTATTTAATACTAATTCATTTATTTAATTCCAATTAAATATTACTTTATTAATGACCTTTACGACTTAGATTCTAAATCTAATCATTACGGGTCTCAAGCCCAATTAACATCCAATGTCAATTTAATTAAAGTCCAATGTGCTTTTAATTAATTTCATAAGGCATGGACTTTTGGTCAATATGGGTCAACCCAAATACCAAAGCCCATTTAAGGAATCACCCTTTTTTGCCAAAACCAATTTAGGCCCATTAGGCCCAATTAAAATTAAAGGTCCATTTAATTATATTTGGACTTTATGGATATGATTTTGGGCCCAATTGGATCCAACCAATTAGCCTAAACCAAACTTGGCCCAACCAAGCCCATTAAGCCCAAATACAACTTTACAAGCCCAATTCCAAAATAAGCCCAATTAATTTAATTCAAATTTCATAATTAATTAACCAAAGTGTATAGCCATAATTATAACCAAATTAACATTTCCAAAACACTAATTTACTCAATTAATTATGCTTATCATCATCAACTTATGTCCAACATAATTGAATAAAATTGGTTATTCGGTTTTGACCCGAGTTGACCAAAAGTCCACGCCTTAAGAAATTAATTAAAAGCCCATTGGACTTAATTAAATTGACGTTGGACGTTAATCGGGCTTTGAGACGTGTTACGATTAATTTGGAATTTAAGTCGTAAAAGTTTATTAAAAGTGTAATATTTAATTTGGAATTAAATAGCGAATTAGAATTGAATGCATATTAAATTGGATTTAATGATGTAATTTAATTTAATTCGAGAATTCGTACTTTGAGTACTTATTCGAAAAAATGAGTTTGACTCGAGCAAAATCAAATCATTGTTTGAAGATTGATTGATAACATACTTGTGTGAATACATGGTTGGCGATGCATGAATAATGTATATCAGATGGATATTAGATGGGTGTGGAAATTTTGGAAATTGTAATAAATTTGATTTATTAATTGGACCTGCGTGTCCAGCCTTATTACCTCTCAATTCTTTGTATTCTCTTCTCACCTATTCCCCTCAATGTAAATGAGGTTTCTTTAGAATTGTAGTGTAACAGGTAGAAGTAATACTTGTGCTAGCAGGAGAGAGAAAGTGAGAGATTTGATCTAGGATCAATGTGTAAAGTATCCATCTGCATATCATTATTATTTTACATATGCGCTTTATTATGTGTTTAGAATGCATGTTTAAGGGTGTATGATGATGAGACCTTAACAAAGATAAATAAATTGGTTGCCAATTTGCACTCGAAAAACCCTCGCAAAATATTATTGTTTTTCCTTCCATTGATGATTCTCACTCAAGATCCGAGACTGGCAATGGCTTGTTGGCCAAAGTCAAGGCCTTGTCCGTCGAGGATGTTTTGAATCACGAAGGCTTTGTTTCATATTAGTGTCTTGTCCAAATTGTGGTTTGTTGGCCAAAGTCAATACCACTTCTTGTCCATCGACATTGATTACAAAGCTTTCCATGGTCAATGGGCCGTGCTTGACTGGGATCACTAGTTTGTTGTGCCAAAGCCAAGGCTTAGTTGATTCAGAGGAAAAAGGTTAGGTAATACATTGGATGTATGGCATATATAAGATATATGTTTCGGACTTGGACGTCCCCCTACCGGATCTAGGAATTGGATTGGATCCAATCAATCTTAGAGATCTACCTAGTTAATTATCATACAATTTGTTGGCCAAAGTCAAGATTGTGTGATATTCAACGGGATCCTAGCCCACTAGGAACACGGTTTCCCGAGTACTCGACAGAGGGTTAGAGGCTCGTCGAAAAATAGTGGGAGGCAAGAATTGAATTTGCAATATTCATTTAATTACTTGCCATGCGCGCTCAAACAAATATCATTCGTCAAATAAATTAAATGTTAGTTGGACTAATATTTAAACGTTGTTTTAATAAATAGTTGGACTATATTCAAACTATTCATTTATAGTTGATTTTATAATTGGATTATAGTAATCAATATAATTGATTTTAATCTATTAAATTATAGTTGATTAAATAGTTGGACTATTGTAATCATTATAATAAATAGTACCGAAATCGTTGATTAAATAGTTGGACATTAGAATCAAGATAAATTTGAAAGATTGACATTTAAAACAGACCCTAGGAAAAATATATTTAAATGGTTTAAATTTCAAATTGGGAATAAAATTTCAGGATGGTCCCTGGAAAATATTAAGTTACTTTTATTTGATAAAATAACATATTAACCTAAGCCGAAGTTAAGCAAATAGTAGAGCATAAATCTTTGGAAGATTATGTGATGATATTTAGTGCTTAATCCATTATACTTACCGCAGTAGACTCCTTAATTTCTGAATCAGAACTAAGGATTAGATCCTTAAAGTATGATACTGAAATTGAAGGATCTTCATAATCTATACTTAGATTTAGAAGTACTAGTATTGCAATAAACTCTTTGAGAGTTAATGACTATTCTCAAGGAGACAAAGTCAAACTTTGCCATTAGGCAAGTAGCGTAAGGCGCACCTTATTTCGATATTATAGAAACCCGAGGCTTGGCCAAAGGCTACTGGAATATGAAAAGGGCAAAGGCAAAATCATTATAATTTTCTGGGAAGATAAAAGACATATCCCAAAATGTCTGCCTAAATTGTGGCAAACGGGATCGCGGAAGCGTGACTGTCGTTTGGACAAAGCATACATGAAGGAATTGAAGACGAGCAATGCTCTGACTTCAGATATGATTTTCATATTATGTTCACTACTAGTATTAAAATTGGATTTTAAATACTTAGTGTGGTACATAATTATATATTGATGTTCAGAATCTGCTATGAGCAGGATACTGACCTCAATTGAGATTTAATCTACGGATTGGAAACGGGACGAAAGTCGCTGCTTTAACCGTAGATACCTAAGTTTAGGAACTACCTTCGGGTGTGTACTTAAGTTTGGAATCTGTTATAATGTAACTAGTTTGACTAGATACATTATCTCTATATCAGTGTATAACCCGTTGCGGGTGAACCTTTATATTCTAGAACACTAAAGTGTTTCATTATATAAAGATGATATTGAGATAAACACATTAGATGTGAATAACAGTATTTATATTTTGAATATAAATAAATCTCAAATATATATAACATGACAAACAAACAGCTCAAACTGATTTGATCAAAAGAAACTAATTGTGGCATTGTTGTCTGGGACACAATCAAACAAGACTCATATATCCACACTTTTGAAGAGTGGGTACTCGGACTGATTTGATTCTATTTAAATAAAGTCTACGAATCTAGTTTATTGGGCAAAATGCCTAAAACACTATTTACTTGGTAAAAGTGTAAATGCCACTGATCTGTTAGCCCCAATTCATAGTGAAGCAAGTGGGCCCATGTCTAGCTAGGCTAGATATGGACATGAATATTTCGTGACCTTACGGATGTGGCATCGCGTTATGGTTATGTGTTTCTTTTGAAGAACACAAATCGGAAACTTTTATAGTTTCGACACGAAATAGACAAACAGATGGGCTAAAGTATTAGACCGTCACGGTGAGACCGTAATGGAAAATACTTAAACAATAAGTTTCTTATATACTTGAAAGAGTAAAGTATTCTTTCAATGAGGACTCCTCCCGGAACATGTCAGTTTGACGGTGTGTCCCAACGGATAAACCAAATTTTGTTGGACATGATAAGGTTAATCATGAGTCGCTCTAAGCTACCATTTCCTTCAACGGATAAGCATTAACATTGCAGAACTTATTTAGAATAAGGTTCCATTAAAATCTGTTAGACAGATTTCATATTAGATATGAACATGAAAGAAACCAGGTTTCTCAATCCTGATGATTTGGGTATGCTTAGCATATGTTTGGATGATACCAAACTAAAACCCAAATTAGATAAGTGCCAATTGTAGGTTATCCTATGGATACCATAAGTATTGTCTTATGCATCTCACATGAGAACAATTAGATTATTGCTCACCATGTGGTTTTCCTGAGAGGAATATCGATATGCAGTGGTAAGTGGGAGGATAGTAAAACTCGATGAAAATCAGAGTAATATTATTTCTGGCACCGATCCTTAATGGAACACAAACAGTTCATCAAGGATGAAACTGTACCATTAATCTTCGAATACACAAGAACGCGTATGTCGGAGAGAGTCAGAAAACAACCTGGGGTATGGGTTTCTGATCTCACCTCATAAAGATGCTAATCTTATTGAGGTATACCAACTGACACGTATGAGGAAGTGATACAATGTATCGACTCCTATCATGGCAAAGTGCCATGCGTCCGAAATGGATTCCATGTATATCAAAAGTTTGGACAAGTTGATGTACCGCAAGGCATTGTGCCTATTGGTACTATAAGTCTTCAAGGAAGACGTACATGGAAGGCAACATACCAACGTACTAAGCTAGGCTTGTAGCGGAAAGGTATCGTTATCAGCATTGTGTTGACTACTATTCAACCTTTTAACTGTTGCCACGGTAAATCCATTTGGATAATGCTTGCTAATGCTGCATGTTTCATTTATGAAATATGTTAGCTTAATGGGAAAATCGCTTTCCTGAAAAGGAACCTTTCGGAGGATGTTTATAACATCATGTCGGTTTTGTCGTACCAAAACTAGCAAACAAGGTTTGCAGGTTATACGATCCATGTTTGGATTGAAGCAAGCATAGGTTCTTAGAATTATATTTTGATGTAATCATAATGGTGTATGATTTAATTCCAAACGAAAGATTCTTGTGTATATAAGAGGGTTAGTAGGAGCGCACTGACAGTGGTTGTCCTATAAACAGGATTAATACGTCATTTCTTGGAAATGATATTCCAAAAAATAACTATCGGCGAAAGCTTGGCTTTCGAAAACTCTCCGTGGAATATAGAGATCTAAGGATGCTGTCTTATCTATGGAGAAGGAGAACTTGAAGTGACTGGGATCACTATTGTAAGTTTCTAAACCGATTAAACGACTATAAGTCACAAACGGTACTATAAAGTTTGAATAACGGTATAGTGAGCTGGAAATCTTCCAAGCAAGATACTGTTACCGTATAAACAACAAATGTGGGTTATTGCTGCAGCTGAGGCGGCAATAGAAGCCATTTGGGTCGATAATAAATCTAAATAGATTAGAAATAGTTCTGTTAGCAGCTGAGCTAGGCGTCAGCACAGGCTAAAGAATTAATGGTCTCATCAATGATCCAGATAAATACTTCGACTGTTCATCTGATTCGTTCGGATCATACATCATGGCGATGTGATGATCGAATAAATCGCATTAGATGATAATCATGCAAATCCGCTGACGAAAGACTTTTCTCAGCAGTTTGAGCCAACCGTACATAGTTCGGGTGTCAGGCACTCGAGTGACTGGCTATAGGCCAAGTGGGAGATTGTTGGACAATTATGACCCATAGCGTCACTATTTGTACAGATCATGGTGTTGTTGTATAAATTAACTATGTGACAAAGGAGATTGCACTCTTATCATTTGTGATTAGATCACCTAGATATATAAATGATACGAGGTCCCTATGATTTGTTCCTAGACGGAGAATGATATGAGACAGTATCAGTCCATGAAGGATAAATCATTAAATATCCATAGTCAGAGTATTATCGAGATTGGATATCGATAAATTCGTAAAATACTAGTATTACACTTCTGCGCGTTGTGAGGGCATAACGACATAGTTCTCATATATTTGGGTATATGATACTCATGCAAGTGTAATAGGAGGTTGTGTTTACCGATGGTACGGGAAACAGCTTCACTCTGGATAGACCCTCTCGGAATTCCATTGGTAGTATAACTATGTGTCTATGGAAGTCCGAAATCAAGGTAGGTGTATTTGGTCTTAACTTGAGACTTGCACCGCTAATACTTGCGACAATCAATATACTTTGGTTGCGGTCGTCCAGGGCTTTAACAGGTTCTGTGTACACCAATGTTGGGTATATTGAGAATCGTAGTGTGTTGGGTGTGATGTCAAGACGGAAGTGTCACTCCAGTCATATGGAGATGATGGTCATGTAGGATACGGTACTAGTACTCTTAAGTACTGCAGTCATCGGGATAAAATGACAAAGTCATGTTTATCCGATTATAGAGACTAGTTACCAGACATCCGATATGTGCTTCGTACGGGGCAGACACAATTCCAGCCCCAAGCCTAGCACGTGATCATCCGATCCTGGACAGAAATACGCAATACTACGTATACTATACCTGATATAGATCATTTATTCCTGTAAGGATATTTCTGGAGAATTGGGAAGGCATGGCGCTTTGCTAGAAGCCAACCTTGTCTTGTAAATCGGTATAAACGTAGTACTTGGTACTTACGTGTTCGGATAGTCCGTCGACCCGAATTTACTGCCAATATATATGGGGATCTCATGGATCGCTTCCCGAAGATTCACCAATGACGTATGACTCGCACTCTAAATTAATCTGGGATTAATTAGAAGAGAGAGAAAATTAATCTGGATTAATTGCGGAGATATTTTATCTGGGATAAAATATCATTAAAAGAGAGATAACGGTTAATTTGGAATTAATCGAGAAATTAATATATTTGATATATTAAACGAAATTAGATTTCGACGCGGAATTAAAATTAGATTTTAATTCGGGCGAATGAATTAATTTAGAATTAATTCATTAGCGATGTGAATAGTGACTTCGCTAGGCGTAATCATTTAATTGCGTCGCAACGGAAAATTCGTTAATTTGAAATTAGCGAACCCGAGCCCGGGATTATTTGCGAGCGCATTCGCATTTCGAATTCGAGTGCGGCACGCAAGTCAAATCAATCATCAAATCGCTAGTCGCTTCTAGCGTCACATCAAGCGTCAAATCATGTCACTTTAAGTGATGTGACCATTGATTGATTAATGGTAGTTGTTGGAGTTGTTGGAAAGTTTTGCCTTTGACTTTTTGGAAGCCAAAAAGTGGTAAATCAATTAATTTATTTTTGGAAATATATAAGTGTATGATATACAATTTTTCCAACTAATTCAACACAATCTCTCATTCTCTCTTTCTCTCTATAACTCACGCCCATGGAGGGGCAAAACAGCTCACTAGTTTTTGTCAAACCCGTGAGCAGTGGGAAGCACAAAAGTGGGATTTTGTGGCAAAATCACAAGTGTTAGCACACTTACAAGACATGCGAAGGCGATAGGGAAGTCTACCCATGAGCCGGGAATCGTTCAACGAAGCTTGGAGCTTGACGAAGGACCAAAACCGAGCCAAAACAGTGAGTAGAAACTGCTACTGCCGTGACTGTGAGGAGCAAAAAATTAATTTTCGTTGCTTGAAGCGTCGCTCAACCGATCGATGTGAGTATTCCGCAACTTCTTCGATTTGTATTCGCACATATTTCATGCTTATTATTGATCTTGGGACCTTAATAAAAACCAACATTACATAGATCGGATTTGCGATGCGAGGAACAACAAAAATCTTCAAGCTTTAACTCCATGAGGCTCACGGTTTTGCTCCCCTTTTTGTGCTCCATTTTGAATCTTCAAGCTCCAAGCTTGGGTGTGCATTCTATGCCCACGGGTGGGTTTCCCTATCACATTCGGATGACTCCTAATGTGTGCTAGCAAATTAAGAACAAATCTTCCTTTGCTTCTCCTTGCTCACGGCAATGAAGAACAAATTTTGTGAGAGAAATGGCCCAAGGCCGAGAGTTAGAGAGGGAAGAAAGAGAGAATGAATTGGTTTTTGGTTTTCAAAAAACTAATACCAAAATCAAAGTCAAAAAGTACAAGGCAATAAAGCCTTTCAACCACCACTATCAATCATGAATAGTGATTAGTTGTCAATCACTTAAAGTGACAAGACATCTATCACTTGATTGACTAGTGATTTGACGTTTGATGTGACTTGTGGGCCGCACTTGAATTCGAAATGCGAGTGGGCCCGCAAACACTCCCGGGCTCAGGTTCGCTGATTTCGAATTAACGAATTTTCCATTGCGACATTATTAAATCAAATTTAATTAAATAATTATGCCTAGTAAAATTACTATTCATATCGCCAACGAATTAATTCTAAATTAACTCGTTTGCCCGAATTAAAATCTAATTTTAATTCTGCGTCGAAATCCGATTACGTATAATATATCAAATATATTATTTTATAGATTAATTCCAAATTAATCGTTCTCTCTCTTTAAATAATATTTTATCCCAGATAAAATATCTTCGTAATTAATCCTAGATTAATTTTCTATCTCTTATAATTAATTCCAGATTAATAAAGTACGAGTCATACGTCATCGGTGAATCTTCGGGAAGCGACCCATGAGATCCCCAGATATGTTGGAAGTAAATCCGGTCGTCGGACAATCCGAACACGTACGTACCTAGTACTACGTTTTTACCGATTTACAAGACATGGTTGGCTTCTAGCAAAGCACTGTGCCTACCCAATTCTCCATAAATATTCTTAAAGGAATATGTGATCTATATCAGGCGTAGTATACGTAGTATTGCATATTACGATCCAGTATCGGATGTCACATGCTAGGCCTGGGGCTGGAATTGTGTCTGCCCCGTACGAAGCACATATCGGATCTCTGGTAACTAGTCTCTATAATCGGATAATCATGACCTAGTCATATTATCCCGATGACTGTAGTACAAAAGAGAACCAGTTCCGTATCCTACGTGATCATCATCTCCACTATGACTGGAGTGATACTTCCGTCTTGACATCACACCCAATACACTACGATTCTCAATATACCCAGAAGAGGCGTACACAGAACCTGTTAAAGCCCTGGACGACCAAAACCAAAGTATATTGATTGTCGCAAGTATTAGCGGTGTAGGTCTCAGGTTAAGACCAAATACATCTACCCTGATTCAGACTTCCATAGACACATAGTCATACTACCAATGGAATTTCGAGGGGTCTATCCAAAGAGAAACTGCTTCCGTAACATCAGTAAACATAACCTCCTATTACACTTGCATGAGTATCCTATACCCAAATATATGAGAACTATATCGTTATGCCCTCACAACGTGCACAAGTCTAATACTAGTCTATTCCGAATTATCGATGTCCAATCTCGATAATACTACGCATAAGGATATTTAATGATTAAACCTTCGTGGATTGATACTGCCTCATATGATCTCAATCCGGAACTAATCATAAGGACCTTTTATCATTTATACATCTTGGTAATCTAATTACAAATGATAAAAGAGAAATTTCCTTTTTCACATAGTTAATTTGTACAACAACACCATGATTTGTACAAATAGTGATGCTATGGGTCAAAATTGTCCAACAGTTCATTGAGTCGATCAACGTGGATAGATTGAAGTACTATTTTGTCTAAGGAAGAGAAGACCGAACAGTCACCAAGAGAATTGACGGAAGACCTAACCCAATGGAAAAGGAAATTTATTCATGCATGCATGCATACACGTAACATATTTGCATTTTCTTTTTGTGTTTATTTTGTTTTGTATCCACAGGAGAGACAGAGAAAGCGTAAAATGTCAGCCAACCAGAAGCAGCGACACAACAGTGTCAGTTTTGTTGGAGTTTATACGGTCCCAATTATCGAATAATAAGGAAGAAACACATGTGAATACAATCAAAGAAGTTGCGGAATACTTACATCGAGCGGTTGAGCGATGCAGTGGACAACAAAAATTCTTTTTCTCCTCCTCCAATGCTCGACAGTCCACTGGTTTTGCTCTTTGGTGTTCTCGGCAATCATCAAGTTTTGAGCTCCAAGCTTGATTTGGTGATTCCTTGCTCACGGATGGGTTTCCCTATCACCTTCGCAAGACTCCATTGTGTGCTAGCACTCTTGATTTTGTAACAAAATCAACACATTTTCTTCTCCATGACTCACGGTTTTTAGCAAAACCAATGAAGAGAAAACTGCCCCTTGTGGGCGTGAATGAAAGAAGAGAAGAAGTGAGAGAGAGTTGTGTTGGTGGTTGGATTTTGTGTATCAAATACACTTAATGAATTTCCAAAATAATTTTCCTTATTTTTGCTTTCAAAAAGTCAAGCCATAAATGCCAACCACTACCATCAATCAATCAATCAATCAAATTGTCACATCACTCAAAGTGTCATGTGATTTCACGCTTGATGTGACTAATGATTTGACGCTTGATGTGACTTGCGTGCCGCACTCGAATTTGAAATGTGAATGCACTCGCAAACACTCCCGGGCTCGGGTTCGCTAATTCCAAATTAATGAATTTTTCGTTGCGACGGAATTAAATGATTATGCCTAGCGAAATCACTATTCACGTCGCTAACGAATTAATTCTAAATTAACTCGTTCGCCCGAATTAAAATCTAATTTCAATTATGCGTCGAAATCTAATTTCGTATAATATATCAAATATATTATTTTATCGATTAATTCCAAATTAATCGTTATCTCTCTTTAAATAATATTTTATCCCAGATAAAATATCTCCGTAATTAATCCCAGATTAATTTTCTCTCTCATCAAATTAATCCCAGATTAATAAAGTGCGAGTCATACGTCATCGGTGAATCTTCGGGAAGCGACCCATGAGATCCCCGGATATGTTGGCAGTAAATTCGGTCATCGAACTATCGGAACATGTAAGTACCTAGTATTACGTTTGTACCAATTTACAAGACAAGGTTGGCATCTAGCAAAGCGCCATGCCTACCCAAATCTCCAGAAATATCCTTACAGGAATATAGTGATTAATATCAGGTGTAGTATACGTAGTATTGCGTATTTCGATCCAGTATCGGATGATCAGATGCAAGGTCTGGGGCTGGTACAATGTCTTCCCCGTACGAAGCATATATCGGATCACTAGCAACTAGTCTCTTTATTATCGGATAATCATGACCAAGTCATATTATCCCGATGGTTGCAACCCTTAGAGAACCACAACTGTATCCCTGCGCGATCATCATCTCCATATGACTGGAGTGATACTTCATCTTGACATCACACCCAACACACTACGATTCTCAATATACCCAGCAGAGGCATACACAGAACCTGTTAAAGCCCTGGACGAGCAAAACCAAAGTATATTGATTGTCGCAAGTATTAGCGGTGCAAGTCTCAGGTTAAGACCAAATACACCTACCCTGATTTAACACTTCCATAGACACATAGTCATACTACCAATGGAATTCCGAGAGGGTCTATCCAGAGTGAAGCTGTTTCCCATACCATCGGTAAACAAAACCTCCTATTACACTTGCATGAGTATCATATACCCAAATATATGAGAACTATGTCGTTATACCCTCACAACGCCCACAAGTGTAATACTAGTCTTTTACGCATTATCGATGTCCAATCTCGATAATACTATGACTAGGGATATTTAATGATTTATCCTTTGTGGATTGATACTATCTCAAATCATCTCAATCTAGGAACAAATCATAAGGACCTCCTATCATTTATATATCTTGGTGATCTAATCACAAATGATAAGAGAGCAATCTCCTTTGTCACATAGTTAATTTGTACAACAACACCATGATCTATACAAATAGTGACGCTATGGGTCATAATTGTCAAACAATCTCCCACTTGGCCTATAGCCAGTCACTTGAGTGTCTACCACCCGAACTATGTACGGTTGGCTCAAATTGCTGAGGAAAGGCTTTCGTCAGCGGATTTGCATGATTATCATCTGATGCGATTTATTAGATCATCACATTGCCACGATGTATTATCCGAACGAATCAAATGAATAGTCAAAGTATGTATCTGGATCATTGATGAGACCATTAATTCTTTAGCTTGTGCTGAAGCCTAGCTCAGCTGCTAACAGAACTATATCTAATCTAATTAGATTTATTATCGACCTAGAAGGCTTCTATTGCTGCCTGAGCTACAGCAATAACCTGCATTTGTTATTTATTCGGTAACAGTATCTTGCTTGGAAGATCTCCAGCTCACTGTACCGTTATTCAAACTGTATAGTACCGTTGTTGCGACTTATAGTCATTTTATCGGTTTAGGAATCTTGTAGCAGTGAACCCAGTCACTTCAAGTTCTCCATCTCCATAGTATAAGACAACATCCTTAGTTCTCTAATATACTAATGGATGTTTTTAATATCAATCCAGTGACCATCACTGGGATTGGCCTGATTGTGAATCCATATGTTCAAAGCGTATGAGACACCAAGTCTCGTACATTTTTCAATGTACGAGTTCTCGGAGAGTGATAATAACTTTAAATCTAACCCAGTAGATCTTTATTCCTAGAATAAAGGTTGTTTCTCCCAAGAATTCTACGGAGAATTTTCATGAAAGCCAAGCTTGCACCGATTGTTTTATGGGAATTTCATTTCCAAGAAATGACATATTATCATTATTTATAGGACATTATTGTCAGTACGCTCCCACTAACCTCCTTATATACACAAGAATCATTTTCGTTTTGAATTAAATCATACTCCATTATGATTACATCAAAACGATAATTCCAAGAACTCAATGCTTGCTTCAATCCATTCATAGATCGAATAACCTGCAAACCATGTTTGCTAGTTTTGGTATGACAAAATCGACAAGATGTTGTAAACATCCTCCAAAAGGTTTCCTTTTCAGGAAAGCGATTTTCCCGTTCAGCTGTCATATTTCATAAATGAAACATGCAACTTTGGCAAGCAATATCTAAATGGATTTACCGTGGCAACAGATAAAAGGTTTCGTTGTAATCAACACAATGTTGATAACGATACCTTTCCGCTAAAAGCCTAGCTTTGTACGTTGGTATATTGCCATCCATGTATGTCTTCCTTGAAGACTTATAAAGTACCAATAGGCACAATGCCTTGCGGTACAACAACTAGTGTCTAAACGTAGTTGGTATACATGGAATCTATTTCGGACTTTATAGCACTTTGCTATAATTGGGAGTCGATACCTTGTATCACTTCCTCATACGTAGTCAGTTGGTGTTCCTCAATAAGATTGACATCTTTATTAGGTGAGATCAGAAACCCATACCCCAGGTTGTTTTCTGACTCTCTCCGACTTACGCGGTTCTTGTGTATTCGAAGATTAATGGTATAGTTTCATCCTTGATGAACTATTTGTGTTCCATTAAGGAATAGGTGCCTTGAACAGTATTACTTCGATTTTCATCGAGTTTTACTATCCTCCCACTTACCACTGTATATAGGTATTCCTCTAAGGAAAACCGCATGGCGAGCAACAATTACATTGTTCTCTAGTGAGTTGTATAAGTACTATACTTATGGTATCCCTAGGATAACCTACAATTTGGCACTTATCCGATTTAGGTTTTAGTTTGGTATCATCCAAACATATGCCTAGCATTCTCAAATTTTCAGGAATGTGAAAACCCGGTTTCTTTCCTGTTCATATCTAATATGAAATCTGTCAAACAGATTTTATGGAACCTTATTCAAAATAAGTTCTGCACTATTAATGCGTATCAGTTGAAGGAAATGGTAGCTCAGAGTGACTCATGATTAACCTTATCATGTCCAACAAAATTCGGTTACTCAGTTCGGACACATCGTCAGACTGACGTGTTCCGGGAGGAGTCCTCATTGAAAGAATATTGTACTCTTTCAAGTATTTTAGAAACTTATTGCTTAAGTATTTTCATCATGGTCTAATCGTGACAATTTAATACTTTAGCCGATCCGTTTGTCTATTTCGTGTCGAAACTTTAAAAGTTTTCGATTTGTGTTTCAAAAGAAACACATAACCATAACGCGATGCCACATCCGTAAAAGTCACGAAATATTCATATCCACCTCTAGCCTAGCTAGACATGGGCCCACTTGCTTCACTATGAACTAGGGCTAACAAATCGGTGGCATTTGCACTTTTACCAAGTAAAGGTGTTATAGGCACATTGCCCAATAAATTAGATTCATAGACTTTATTTGAATAGAATCAAATTTGTCCTAGTACCTACTCTTCAAAAGTGTGGATATACAAGTCTTGTTTAATTGTGTCCTAGACAACAATGCCATAATTAGGTTTCTTCTGATCAAATCAGTTTGAGCTATTTGTTTGTCATGTTATATGTTTGAGATATTTTATATTCAAAATATAAATTCTGTTATTCACATCTAATGTGTTTATCTCAATATCATCTTTATATAATAAAACACTTTAGTGTTCTAGAATATAAAGGTATATCCGCAATGGATAAACACTGATAGAGAGATAATGTTCATAGTCAAACTAGTTACATTATAACAGTTTCCTAATTTAAGTATACACCCGAAGGGTAATTCTTAAATTTAGGTATCTACGGTTAAAACAGCGACTTTCGTCTCGTTTCCTGTTCGCAGATTGATCTCAACTGAAGTCAGTATCAAGCTCATAGCAGATTCTGAACATCAGTACATATTTATTTATGTACCATACTAAGTATTTAAAATCCAATTTTAATACTAGTAGTGAACATATTTATGACAAACATATTTGAAGTTAGACCCTTGACCGTTCTTCAATTCCTTCATGTCTGCTTTGTCCAAACGACAGTTACGCTTCCGCGATTCCGTTTGCCATAATATAGGCAGACATTTTGGGATATGTCCTTTATCTTCCCAGAAGATTATAATGATTTTGCCTTTGCCCTTTTCCACACTCCAGAGGCTTTTGGCCTAGCCTCGGCTTTCTAGAATGTCGAAGTAAGGTGCGACTAGCGCTACTTGCCTTATTGCAAATTTGACTTTGTCTCCTTGAGATTAGCCATTAACTCTCGAAGAGTTTAGTATTGCAATTTATTACTTCTAAAATCTAAGTATAGATTTATGAAGATCCTTCAATTTCAATATCATACTTTAAGGATCTAATCCTTAGTTCTGATAAAGAAATTAAGGAGTCTATTTGACAAGTATAATGGATTAAGCACTAAATTTATCATTACATGAATCTTCCAAAGATCATGCTCTATATTTGCTTAACTCCGGGCTTAGGCCTAATATGTTATTTTATCAAATAAATTAACTTATTAGTTTCCAGGACCATCCTGAAATTTTATTCCCAATTTGAAAAATTAAACCATTTAAATACATTTTCCTTAGGATTATGTTTTAAATGCCAATCTTTCAATTTTATCTTGATTCTAATAGTCCAACTATTAAATCAATGATTTCGGTACTATTTATTATAATTATTACTATAGTCCAACTATGCAATCAACTATAATTTAATTGTTTGAATACAGTCCAACTATTAATTAAAATAATGATTTAAATATTAGTCCAACTAACAATTAATTTAATTGACGAAATGATGTGTTTGAGCGCGTATGGCAAGTAATTAAACGAATATTGCAAATTTAATTCTTACCTCCCACTATTTTTCGACGAGCCTCTAACCCTCTGTCGAGTACTCGGGAAACCGTGTTTCCTAGTGGGCTAGGATCCCGTTAAATATCACACAATCTTGACTTTGGCCAACAAATTGTATGATAATTAACTAGGTAGATCTCTAAGATCAATTGGATCCAATCTAATTCCTAGATCCAGTAGGGGACATCCAATTTCGAAACATATATCTTATATATGCCAATATATCCAATATATTACCTAACCTTTTTCCTCTGAATCAACTAAGCATTGGCTTTGGCACAACAAACTTAGTGATCCTAGTTAAGCGTGACCGTCGATGGACAAGAAGTGATCTTGAATTTGGCCAAAAAATCACGACTTGGACAAGACACCGATATGGAACAAAGCTCTCATGATTCAAACACATCCTTGACGGACAAAGGCCTTGACTTTGGGCAAAAAACCAATGCCAGTCTTGGATCTTGAGTAAGAATCACTAAATGGAAGGAAAAACACTTAATATTATTTGAGGGTTTTTCGCGTGTAAATTGGCAACCAATTTATTATCTTTGTTAAGGTCTCATCATCATACACCCTTAAACATGCATTCTAAACACATAATAAAGCGCGTATAAATAAAATAATAATGATATGCGGATGGATACTTAACACATTGATCCTAGATCAAATCTCTCATTTTCCTCTCTCCCACTAGAACATGTATTACTTCTACCCGTTACAATACACTTCTAAAGAAACCTCATTTACATTTAGAGGAATAGGTGAGAAGAGAAATACAAAGAGTATGGAGGTAATAGGCTAGACACGCAGGTCCAATTAATAAATTCTAAATTTATTACAACAATTTCTAAAATTGCCCCACCCATCTAATATCCATCTAATATACATTATTCAAGCATCGCAACCATGTATTCACACAAGCATGTTATCAATCAATCTAATCAAATTAATTAATCTGATAATTAGTGACCATCCAATGTTCAAACAACGATTTGATTTTGCGCGAGTCAAACTCATTTTGCGAATAAGTACTTAAAGTACGAATTCTTGAATTATATTAAATTACAACATTAAATCCAATTTAATATGCATTTAATACTAATTCGCTATTTAATTCCAAATTAAATATTACACTTTATTTGACGAACCTTTACGACTTAAATTCCAAATTTAATCGTTACGGGTCTCAAAGCCCGATTAACGTCCAACGTCAATTTAATTAAAGTCCAATGGGCTTTTAATTAATTTCTTTAAGGCGTGGACTTTTGGTCAACTCGGGTCAAACCCAATAACCAAAGCCCAATCAAGGAATAACCCCATAAGCCTAGAAATCAATTTAGGCCCATTAGGCCCAATTAAATAATTAAAGATCCATTAGTCGCATTTGGACTTTATTGAAGTGGTTTTGGGCCCAATTGGATCCAACCAATTTAGCCTAAACCTAACTTGGTACAATCAAGCCCAATTGGCCCATTGACAACATTACAAGCCCAAATCCAATTTAAGCCCAACATAATTAAATTACAAAATTCCAATTTCACAATTTAATTACATAAAGTGTGTAGCATAATTAATTACTCAAATCAATATTTCCAAAACACTAATTAGCTTAATTAATCATGCTTATTAACAATAAAATATGTCCAACACATTTTATTAAAAATCAAACCCATTCTACATGCATCAAAGTCTCGGCAATAGGGTTAATTTTATGTCCGATTTGGTTTCAATCCAATTAAATCCAATTCAACATTAAATCAACATTTCCCAATTGATTCCAAGTCATCCAATGAATCAAAATCAAAATTCCAAGACATTTAGGGCATAGTGATATTCTCGACCAAGCCTCAATTTTGGGCAAAATTGTTCCAAACAAAATTTCATGAAATTGATAAAATCAATCTTCAATTAAACATCATTTAAACATATTCAATCAAACAATTTAACCAAATCATGCTCAAAATCAATTTACCCAATTTTAAACCCTAAATCGGTTTCATACTTTTAACAACGCTCTGATACCATTGTTGGAGTTTCTACGGTCCCAAGGATCGAATAATAAGCAAGAAACACATGTGAATACAATCAACAAAGTTGCGGAATACTTACATTGAGAAGTTGAGCGATGCGGTGGACAACAAAAATTCTTTTTCTCCTCCTCCAAGGCTCGGCAGTCCACTGGTTTTGCTCCTTGGTGTTCTCGGCAATCATCAAGTTTTGAGCTCCAAGCTTGATTTAGTGATTCCTTGCTCACGGATGGGTTTCCCTATCACCTTCGCAAGACTCCATTGTGTGCTAGCACTTTTGATTTTGCAACAAAATCAACACATTTGCTTCTCCATGACTCACGGTTTTTAGCAAAACCAATGAAGAGAAAACTGCCCCTTGTGGGCGTGAATGAGAGAAGAGAAGAAGTGAGAGAGAGTTGTGTTGGTGGTTGGATTTTGTGTATCAAATACACTTAATGAATTTCCAAATTCATTTACCTTATTTTTGCTTTCAAAAAGTCAAGCCATAAATGCCAACCACTACCATCAATCAATCAATCAATCAAATTGTCACATCACTCAAAGTGACATGTGATTTGACGCTTGATGTGACTAATGATTTGACGCTTGGTGTGACTTGCGTGCCGCACTCGAATTTGAAATGTGAATGCGCTCGCAAACACTCCCGGGCTCGGGTTCGCTAATTCCAAATTAACGAATTTTCCGTTGCGACGGAATTAAATGATTATGCCTAGCGAAATCACTATTCATGTCGCTAACGAATTAATTCTAAATTAACTTGTTCGCCTGAATTAAAATCTAATTTCAATTCTGCGTCGAAATCTATTTTCGTATAATATATCAAATATATTATTTTATCGATTAATTCTAAATTAATCGTTATCTCTCTTTAAATAATATTTTATCCAAGATAAAATATCTCCGTAATTAATCCCAGATTAATTTTCTCTCTCATCAAATTAATCCCAGATTAATAAAGTGCGAGTCATACGTCATCGGTGAATCTTCGGGAAGCGACCCATGAGATCCCCGGATATATTGGTAGTAAATTCGGTCATCGAACTATCCGAACACGTAAGTACCTAGTATTACATTTGTACCAATTTACAAGACAAGGTTGGCTTCTAGCAAAGCACCATGCCTACCCAAATCTCTAGAAATATCCTTATAGGAATATAGTGATCTATATCAGGCGTAGTATACGTAGTATTGCGTATTTCGATCCAGTATCAGATGATCACATGCAAGGGCTGGGGCTGGTACCGTGTCTGCCCCGTACGAAGTATATATCGGATCACTAACAACTAGTCTCTTTATTATTGGATAATAATGACCAAGTCATATTATCCCGATGGTTGCAACCCTTAGAGAACCAGTTCTGTATCCCTGCGTGATCATCATCTCCATATGACTGGAGTGATACTTTAATCTTGACATCACACCCAACGAAATACGATTCTCAATATACCCAACAGAGGCGTACATAGAACCTGTTAAAGCCCTGGACGACCAAAACCAAAGTATATTGATTGTCGCAAGTATTAGCGATGCAAGTCTTATGTTAAGACCAAATACACCTACCCTGATTTCGGACTTCCATAGACACATAGTCATACTACCAATGGAATTCCGAGGGGGTCTATCCAGAGCGAAGCTGTTTCCCGTACCATCGGTAAACACAACCTCTTATTACATTTGCATGAGTATCCTATACCCAAATATATGAGAACTATGCAGTTATGCCCTCACAACGCGCACAAGTGTAATACTAGTCTTTTACCCATTATCGATGTCCAATCTCGATAATACTCTTACTAGGGATATTTAATGATTTATCCTTCGTGGATTGATACTGTCTCATATCATCTCAATCCAGGAATAAATCATAAGGACCTCATATCATTTATATATCTTGGTGATCTAATCACAAATGGTAAGAGAGCAATCTCCTTTGTCACATAGTTAATTTGTACAACAACACCATGATCTGTACAAATAGTGACGCTATGGGTCATAATTTTCCAACAAGTTTCGGGAAGGAATCCCAGGGTTGAGGCCCATATCAGTGTCAGTTTCGGGAAGGAATCCCAGGGTTGAGGCCCATATCAGTATTAGTTTCGAGAATGGACCCCAGGGGGCGAAGCCAGCGTTATCAGCAGTTGAAAGGAAGAATTTCGTGGACTGAGTGAGTAAAAAAAAGGCGAGAGAGAAGTCCTTGATGGTTAGACATATGTCCGGTGATGACATTGTTTGCTGGAGGGAGAAACCTTAGAAATGATAAGTACGAGATGTGCTCCCATCCAGTATTCTGAGTGGTTGATCTCGGCTAGACTCGCGAGCACTTGATTATGGGATCTTAGCAGGAGAAGCCCAAGTAGTTGGCATGATGACTAGTTGAAGAGATGGCGGATCAGTGAATGACCGTTTGCCTAGATGTCCATCCTGGTTTACTTATGTTACGATATATGATATGGTTGAAAATAAAGAAAAAGTCTCTGAAAAGAAAAGAAAAAAATAGACCACTTATAACCGATAAGCGTGAAGCTACCCATGGGCGAGTATTAGGACCACCATGAGGAGAAATGCTACCTTAAAGGGTAGGTGTGTCGAAAAAAAAGAGAAAGAAAGAAAAGAGAAAAAGAAAAAGAAAAAGCGAAAAAAAAGTTCAAAATGAAAAGTAAGAAAAGAAAGAGACAAAAGGAAAAAAAAAAAGAAAACCGTATCATGTTGAGTACGAGGAAGTAATCACAACGTATGATCAAGACATCTCGGTTGGTTAGACCCTCTGATCCAATTCTCCGAGACAAAATCATCGAGTTGGCTTACTTAAGGATTAAGCTGCGAAAGAGCCTTGGCACACACACACTAGGAGTCTAGTTCAGATCACTCATGCAGAAGATCGAATTTGAGTGTATTAAATACTTTGAAGGTTCTCTGGTTTCGACACGAAGTATCCGTTGAGGAAGAAAAAATGTTTAAGCCATCAGGATTATCTCGTGAGAGGCAATACAATATGTTGATATGCAGTATCAGTGTGCGGGTGAAGCCCACATTAGTATCAGTTTGAGGGCGAGGACCACATCAGTATCAGTTTGGGGGCGAGGCCCACATCAGCATGAGTTTGGGGGCGAGGCCCACATCAGTATCAGTTTGGGGGTGAGGCCCACATCAGTATGAGTTTGGGGGCGAGGCCCACATCAGCATCAGTTTGGGGGCGAGGCCCACATCAGTATCAGTTTGGGGGCGAGGCCCACATCAGTATCAGTTTGGGGGCGAGGCCCACATCAGTAGTTTTTGGGATGAGTCACAGGGTCGATGACCCACTACATCATCAGTTTTGGGATGCGTCCCAAGGTCGAAGGCCCACATTGTCAGCGGTATTGGGATGCGTCCTAGGGTCGAGGCCCCCGTTGTCAGTTACAGTTCCGGGATGCGTCCCAGGGTCGAGGACCCACTGCATCATCAGTTGTAGTTCCAAGATGTGTCCCAGGGTCGATGGCCCACTATATCATCAGTTTTTGGATGCGTCCCAGGGTCGAGGCCCACTGCATCATCAGTTGTAGTTCCGGGATGCGTCCCAGGGTTGAGGACCCACTACATCATCAGTTTTGGGATGTGTCCCAAGGTCGAGGCCCACATTGTCAGCGGTATTGGGATGCGTCCCAGGGTCGAGGCCCCCGTTTTCTGTTACAGTTATTTCGATGTGTCCTAGGGTCAAGGACCCACTGTATCAGCAGTTGTAGTTCCGGGATGCATCCTAGGGTCGAGCACCCGCTACATCATCAGTTGCAGTTCCGGGATGCGTCCTAGGGTCGAGGCCCACTGCGTCATCAACTCAGTTCGAGGCAACAGGCAAGTCAGGTGGCAGCTGGCGAGCCAGGTAAGTAAAAATGCATTGCATAACTTTGATAGGATTGTCATTGTCACACACTGTACAAGTCCCATCAAAGTGGGGGCGACTATAGGCACTGCATTTTTGCATATAAATCCCGATGATGAGTCTCACATGGAGAACCTACCTCTTTAAGTTGTGGAAGTCACGGGAAACAGACGTCGGAAGGGAAGAGTCAGAAATTGACACCTTGTTGGATTTAATTCGATTGCTTAGCTGTGGGTTCGCTCGTTGGACCTCTGTTTTAAAACTTATCCTTGGCCCAAACCCCCGCAAGTCACACACCAAGCCCACACACCACCAAGCCACGCACCAAGCCCACCAAAATGAGCCAAACCCAGGCCCAAGAAAACCAAAGCCACGCCCAAAGCATTCCAAAATAACAAAATCACACATTAAACACATGCTAAAATCAAGACAATTCACCTTCCCAAATTAAAAGATTCAAATCAAATCTCATCAAACACTTTTCTAATTCAAGTAAATCATATCCTTAATCAAAAGAGAAGAAATCAAATCAAATCAAATCACATCCCTAATTAAATAGATTTTTCCTTGTAGCACACTAATTAGAAGATACCCCCATAATTACAAAATCCTTTCCCTATTCGCACAAGGTAAACCCCAACCTTTGCCTATAAAAAGAAGCCTAAACCAACCTTAGGAGCCTAACATTCACGCCTAAAGCATCATAAAATCCCCTCGATTGCTGTAATAAACCTGCCAGAAAATCCCTCCACTGCCACGCCACCTCACTCCCTCTTCACGCACCAAGCACACTCAGCCCCAGACACGCACAGCCCTTCACCAATTCAACGTATCACACAGCCTTCACAACTCACAGCCCTCATCCACACACACCCTTCTCACTCCTCACTTTCGGCCTTTACTCACGAACCTACAAGTCGAATACACCAAGCAACCTTAATTCACGTAAACACACAAAGCTAATAACCCTTCACAGATCACGCCCCTCACACAGATCAGCACCCCATCAACCCTCAACAACCAAAAAAATCAAGAGCCCTCGCGCATAGACCCTACACTCACGAACAGACCCTATACTCACGCACACAGGCCGTAAGCCCCCCCACACCGAGAATCCTAAATCACTCCTTGCACGTTCCTCACACCACTCGACACTTAAAGACACACACACATGGCAAAAGCCAAAGACAGGAATAAGACACATAGGCGCCACATGCACAGACCTTAGCAGCCTCACAAAACTGCACCACACCTCACGTAAACCTTCACAAAAACAGCAGCCCCAAATTCCCCCAAACACCCACTGAAAAATAGCCCCTAAAATATCCCCTAAACCACCGAAAACAGCCCCTGCAGTCCCCAAAATAATCCTGAAAAACACCCTTTAAACCCAGACAAAAACAGTCCCCAAAAATCCCAAAACATCCCCAAAAATAACCCTGAAACAATGACCAAAAAACAATAGCAAAATAGAGGAAACAGAAGCCCAAAATAGCGAGGCAATGAAGGAAAACAACGAACCAGTAAATCAGAAAAGTTGCGAAGCATCAACCCTTCCGACAACCGCATAGCGCACTTCCAAGGGACGACTTAAGAGGTTAGACCTGAGGGCACCCTTTTATATTTATTTCCGCTTATTTTCTATTATTTATTAATACTTCTTCGCATGAGTATTGTTGGTTAATGTATGCTATGGCTATTGGAAGAATGGAATATGTGTTATCACTTGCGGTATATCGGATGGAAACCCAAACGTAAATTCCGTAGCCAAATCCGAATGGACGATAATGCGGTTTGTACTTGGGAAACAACTCCACGTACCACTTGAGAGACACACATATTTTGTTTCATCCAATCTAATGTTTATGTATGATTTAGTCGTTTAGTATGTTATTTATTTTTCTAAGCATGATTTAGTCATTTAGTATGTTATTTATTTTTAGGCATGATTTAGTTGGTTATTTCCAATCATGATTAGTTATTTTTTTCACATTAGGAATTTAATTTATGTTTACGTTTAGGTTGTTATTTATTTTTCGCTTTAATAATTCAATATGTTCATGAGATTGCGTGTTTGCCTATATTTCGACTTACTTTTATGCATGCAAACTTAGATATAGGTTATATGCAAACTTAGATATAGGTTGTATGCGAACTTAGATGTAGGTTATTGTTGCGTAGACTTGGTTAGATTATTGCACAAATCCATTCATTACAAGTGGCATAAGTAAGGGACCATTCTGAACCCAATGGTTTGAGGTCTTCCCTTGCGAGGGGTGAGTGCGGCCTTAAATCATTTTCCCAGTTCACACTGGGTGGCGACTCCATGTTATTTCTCCGGTTTAGTTCCCCTGTGGGCTACTCCATACTCCCGACTAGGCCGCGAGCCTAGAACAACGTCACTGATTTCTGTGTCCTACAGTCTGGCGACTCCACTGGGGTTAGAGAATCGGCCCCGAAATAATTCCTTGTAATGTTTGTGATTTTTGTTTTAGTTAACCATGTCTATGGTGGGTTGAAGGGGTTTAATCAAATGCACTATTAGAGCTAGGTAATGG
Organism: Zanthoxylum bungeanum; assembly: GCA_019454045.1. Taxonomy (NCBI): domain Eukaryota; kingdom Viridiplantae; phylum Streptophyta; class Magnoliopsida; order Sapindales; family Rutaceae; genus Zanthoxylum; species Zanthoxylum bungeanum. The sequence continues at coordinate 112,917 of SKCR01014343.1, read as the reverse complement.
TTTGGTGTCTTCCTTCATTCACTACCTTTCTATAAGGAAAAGTTGTGAAGGCACCTAAATAATCACTTACTCGAAGCTTACTGTGATGGACTAATTTGGAGGACTTGTTGTTTATTCCTGTCACCAAGGCATAAGAGCCTAAGAGGCTTGGGTATTTAAGAGAGTTCGCTTCACCCTCCCTCTGGGGAATCTATAATAGGAAATCCATTTGACAGTCAGTCGCGCACCATAACTCGTTGGCACACACCTTAAGGTATAAAAAAGGTACGCTCACTTGGTCGCTTGAACCCTTGAGTGGGGAGTCCTAGTTGTGGGCAATCCTTCGTTTGTGGGAGCCTTTGTCTATATCCTTATAAACCCGTATATGAACTGTAGTTATAGGACCAATATAAACTATTCCTTTATACTTGCGTTTAGGACCATCGTCATTTAGATTTAGTTGGACTTTTTGTCATGAGGTATGGGCTTTTCGGGCCATTTAAACTGGGACGAGTCCGTGCTTTATGGCAATTGGGCCAAAAGCTTCTGAAATGCCAATGGGCCATTTTGTGTTTAGGCCTTTTATCATTTGAAGTTGTTTAGCCATGTTATCGCAAAAGTGTAAACATGTTGGGCATTTTCAACTGGGACAAGTTTGCACCGCGCAATAGTACGATTGAATGCTTTAAAATGATAAAGGGCCGACTTATATATTCCATACATCGCACGTATCTCATGCATCTCATGCATAAACGCGTCATGTTAACCAATGTGTCTTAAAAGCCATCATAGACATCCGTTGGGTTAGGAATATAAGTAGACCCTGAGAAGATCAAGGCGATTACCGAGATGCCTGCACTGGAGTAGAGAAAGAAGTTAGAGCATTCCTTGGGAAAATTCAGTACATCAGTCAGTTCATCGCCAAGTTGACGTCGGTATGCGAGTCTATCTTCAAATTGATGAGGAAAGACCAGCCAGTGAAATGGAATGAGCAATGCCAAAAACCCTTCGACAAGATCAGAGAATATTTGGTGAAACCTCATGTCTCGAAACTTCCAATGTTGGGAAAACCTTTGGTACTCTATTTGGCCACAGAACTTGAAGCGCTGGGGCGATGATGGTACAAGCAGATGAAATTTGGGTAGAGCATGCAGTCTATTACCTCAGTAAGAAGATGCTTCCGTACAAAGCCCGTTATCAGGAAGTAGAGAAGATCTGTTTGGCAGTAGTGTGGGCGTCCAGGAAACTACGTCATTACTTCCAGTCGTACAAGATCCAAGTGGTAGCAAATGAGAATCCTTTGAAGTATCTGCATTCAGTGCCTTCGCTAGTTGGAAAGTTAGGTAAATGGTTAGTGTTGATGACAGAGTTTGATATCGAGTAACTCACTTCTAAAGTAATCAAAGGGCGAGCCGTAGCAGAGTTCTTGGCGTTGCAACCCATTGAAGGGGATCACTACAAGTTTGAGTTCCCAGAGGAGGAGATCCAGGCACTAACAGTCCAAAGATGGAAGATGTACTTTGAGGGAGCAGTGAACTGCAAAGGAGCCAGAATTGAAATCATGATAGTAACCCCCGAAGGAGAAACCTTGCCAATGGCCAAGAGATTGACGTTTGGAGTAACCAACAACATGGCCAAGTATGAAGCATGTGCCTTTGGACTGACGACATTGATAGCCTTGAGAGCTGAGAATGTAGAACTCTACGGAGACTCAATGTTGGTAGTCCGACAGATGCAAGGAGAATGAGAATTGAAGGAAGAACAATTGAAACCTTACTTGTTCCACCTCATGAGTCTGGCACATGCCCTCCCCGATTGCAAATTCTAGCATTTGCTGCGAGAAGAGAATTAAATGGCAGACGCGTTAGCTACACTAGCCGCGACTTGGGAAAATCCAGAGAAGTTGGTGATGAGACCTCTAGTGTTGACAACAGCAGGCAGACCCGTCTACGAGATAGAAAGAGTCTTGGAAGTAGAAGTCAATGTTGGGAAATCGTGGTACTATGATATTCAGCGATACTTAGAACGCGGAGAACTTTCGGAAAAAGAGAGCAGAAAGGACAGGATAACCATTCAGAAGTTAGCTTCTCAGTATGTGAGTTTGAAGGGAGAACTATACAAGAGACAAACGAATGGCATCCAGCTGAAGTGTTTAAGAAAAGAAGAGGCTCAGAAGGCAATGGAAGAAGTACATGCCGGAGTATGTGGACCGCACATGAATGGATTGAACTTGTCTCGCAAGATTGTAAGACAAGGCTTCTACTGGTCGACCATGGAAGCTGACTGCACGAAGCTGGTAAAGCATTGTCACGATTGTCAAACGCACAGTAACTTGAACCATTTTCCGCACACAAAGTTACATGGGCTATCAGAGACGTGGCCTTTCTCAGCATAGAGAATTGATATGATTGGAGAAATTCGACCGAACGCATCGAATAGACATCGCTTCATAGTAGTGGCAGTAGACTACTTTTCGAAATAGGTGGAAGCTGAGTCATTTCGTAATGTTACAGCAAAATAGATGGTGAAGTTCATAGCTCGGAATCTCATATGCCGATATGGAATGCCGCATCATGTAGTAACGGACAACGGAGTTCAGTTTCAAGGAGAACCGAAGGCAATGCTATAGAAGTATAGAATAGGACATCACAAGTCGTCACCCTACAGGCTGCAAGCAAATGAGGCTGTCGAGGCAGCCAATAAGACAATAAAGAAGATGTTAGCCAAAATGATAGAGAATTACAAAGATTGGGCCGATAAGCTACCGTACGCCCTGTGAGGATACAGAACTTCTATGAGAACAGCAATGGGAGCCACGCCTTACTCTTTGGTCTACGGAATGGAAGCAGTACTGCCAGTGGAAGTTGAGCTACAGTCTATGCGGGTATTAGCAGAAATAGAGTTACCTAAAAATGAATGGGCCTCGCAGAGATTTGAGAAGTTAGCACTGCTGGATGAGAAGAGAATGAAGTCCTTACATCACATGCAGATATACCAAAAGAGATTGGCTTGAGCGTTCAACAAGAAGGTGTGTCCTACCAAGATCATAAAGGGTGATCTGGTGCTTAAGCAGTCGAAGCCGTCGATGATAGGCCCGAGAGGAAAGTTCAAACCCAACTGGGAAAGTCCCTACATAGTGCAGAAAGTAATGGGAAATGGGGCAGTGAGACTGTCAGATTTGGAATGGAACGAGTTCACCGAGCCGATCAACATGGATATATTGAAGCAGTATTTTTCCTAAGGAAGAGAAGACCGAGCAATCACCAGGAGAATTGACGGAAGACATAACCCAACGGAATAGGAAATTTATTCATGCATGCATGCATACACGTAACATATTTGCATTCTCTTTTTGTGTTTTTTTTGTTTTGTATCCACATAAGAGACAGAGAAAGTGGCAAATATCAGCCAACCAGAAGCAGCGACACAACAATGTCAGTTTCGGGAAGGAATCCCAGGGTTGAGGCCCATATCAGTATTAGTTTCGGGAATGTACCCCAGGGGGCGAAGCCCACGTTATCAGTAGTTGAAAGGAAGAATTCCACAGAGTGAGTGAGTAAAAAAAAGGCGAAAGAGAAGTCCTTGATGGTTAGGCATATGTCCGGTGATGACATTGTTTGTTGTAGGGAGAAACCTTAGAAACGATAAGTGCGAGATGTGCTCTCATCCGGTATTCTGAATGGTTGATCTCGGCTAGACTCGCGAGCACTTGATTATGGGATCTTAGCAGTAGAAGCCAAGTAGTTGGCAAGATGACTAGTTGAAGAGATGGCGGATCAGTGAATGACCGTTTGCCTAGAATTCCTTCCTAGTTTACTTATGTTACGATATATGATATGGTTGAAAATAAAGAAAAAGTCTTTGAAAAGAAAAGAAAAAAATATACCACTTATAACCGATAAGCGTGAAGCTACCCATGGGCGAGTATTAGGACCACCATGAGGAGAAATGCTACCTTAAAGGGTAGGTGTGTCGAAAAAAAAGAAAGAAAAAAAAAAAGAAAAAAAAAAAGAAAAAAAAAAAAAAAGAGAAAAAAAAAGAAGTTCAAAATGAAAAGTAAGAAAAGAAATAGACAAAAGGAAAAAAAAAAGAAAACCATATCATGTTGAGTACGAGGAAGTAATCACAGCGTATGATCAAGACATCTCGGTTGGTTAGTGTATGCATTGCATTTTCGCATGTGAAACCCGATGATGAGTCTCAGTTGGAGGCACTACTTTTTTAGCTAAGGATATTGCGGGAAACGGAGGTCGGAAGGGGAAATTCAGAATAAGTGCGTCATCAAGTTCATTCCACAAGTTCATTGTCTTCGTTGGTGCTGCGTTCGTTACTTCGTTCGAACGTCAGGTAGATTGCGGACGTTCGTTCCATGTTCGAATTGGCGTTCGAACGGAGTCGGTATTTCTGGTTTTGCTGCTAGTCTCGCACCCCAGCCCAATTAGCCCCCCAAAGCCCATAAAACACATCCCAATTTAAATAAATAAATATTAATTAAAACATTAACTAAATAAGATAATAAGTAAATTAATTAAATAATTAAATAAAACATTTACCAAACATAAAATAAACAATTACCAACTTAAACTAAAATCATGCCTAATTTAAATAATTCATATACTAAAATTAAAATAAGATATGCCTAATTAAAATCAATCTTAACCAATCAAAGCTAATCAAATATTTGACTTCCTAATCTAATAAGACATCTACCAATTTAAATTAGTTGACTTCCTAATTCAATAAGATATCCACCAATTTAGATTAGTTGACTTTCTAATTTAAAATATTTTGTCCCCCCTCAATCTTGTTTATACCATTCTTAGGACTCCTAATTTGGAAATAAATCTCTTCCTTGTGAGACAAGGGCAAACCTTAGCTCTCTTCTATATAAACATGCACTAACCTAGCCACCTCCTGTCTCCACTCTCTCTAGTTCACGACCATCACAAACAAAAAAAAAGAAGAAAAGAATTTCCAACCCCTAGCTCATACAGATAATAACAAACAACTCTCTTCACCCCCACTCTCACATTACCGAAAACAACAAGCCCTCAAACACTCTCCTATTACCGAGAATACAATAGCCATTTACACCCCCTCCAACCACCAAAACAACTCCTAATCACCACCGAAAATAGCAACCCCCTAAGCCTCCACACAACAGCCACTAAAGTACCCCCGAACGCAAAAAAGTAATTTAACCCCTAAAACAGCAGAAAAATACACTTAAAACATTGCCTAAAAAATCTTAAAAACAGTAACATAAAGAGACTGCATTCATAATCCTTAAAATAATCACACACAACTGCACTAAGAACCTACACAAACTTGGAACTGTTGGATAAAATGACCCATAGCGTCACTATTTGCACAGATCATTGTGTTGTTGTAGCAAATTAACTATGTGACAAGGAAATTGCACTCTCATCATTTGTGATTAAATCACCATAGATATATAAATGAAGAGAGGTCCATATGATTAGTTCCTGGATTGAGATGATATGAGACAGTATCAGTCCACGAAGGATTAATCATTAAATATCCCTAGCCGAAGTATTATCGAGACTGGACATCGATAATGCGGAATAGGCTAGTATTGCACTTGTGCGCGTTGTGAGGGCACAACGACATAGTTCTCATATATATAAGTATTGGATACTTATGCAAGTGCGATAGGAGGTCGTGTTTCACCGATGGTACGGGAAACAGCTTCGCTCTGGATAGACCCCTCGGAATCCCATTGGTATTATGACTATGTGTCTATGGGAGGCCGAAATCAAGGTAGGTGTTTATAGTCTTAACCTGAGACTTGCATCGCTAATACTTGCGATAATCGGTAGACTTTGGTCTTGGTGGTACAGGGCTTTAACCGGCTCTGCGTACACCGCTTCTGGGTTTATCAGAGAGTCGTAGTGTATTGGGTGTGATGTCGAGACGGAAGTATCACTTCAGTTATAGTGGAGATGATGTCACGCTGGATACGGTATTAGTGCTCTTAAGTGTTGCGCAACCATCGGGATGTTATGACTAGGTCATGCATATCCGATTATAGAGACTAGTTACCAGACATCCGACATGTGCTTCGGACGGGGCAGACACTTATCCAGCCCCAGCCCTAGCACGTGACTATCCGATACTGGGCCGATATACACAATACTACGGTATACTACGCTTGATACAGATCTATATATTCCTGTAAGAATATTTCTGGAGAATTGGGTAGGCATGGCGCTTTGCTAGATGCCAACCTTGTCTTGTAAATCGGTATAAACGTAGTACGAGGTACTTACGTGTTCGGATTTCGACGACCGTATTTACTGCCAACATATCGGAGATCTCATGGGTCGGTTCCTGAAGATTCACCGATGACGTATGACTCGCACTTTGATTAATCTGGGATTAATTAGAAGAGAGAGATAGAATTAATCTGGGATTAATTCGATGAGGGAGAAAATTAATCTGGGATTAATTACGGAGATATTTTATCTCGGATAAAATATCGTTAAAGAGAGAGAACGATTAATTTGGAATTAATCGTAAAATTAATATATTCGATATATTAATCGAAATTAGATTTCGACGCGGGATTGAAATTGGATTTTAATTCGGGCGAACGAATTAATTTAGAATAATTCGTAAGCGACGTGAATAGTGATTTCGCTAGGCGTAATCATTTAATTACGACGCGACGGAAAATTCGTTAATTTGGAATTAGCGAACCCGAGCCCGAGAGTGATTGCGAGCGCATTCGCATTTCGAATTCGAGCGCGGCACGCGAGTCACATCAAGCGTCAAATCGTTTGTCACATCATGCGTCAAATCAATTGTCACTTTGAGTGATGTGACTTGACAACATGTCACTTTATTAAAGTGATGTGATGTGACTTAAAGTAAAAAGTAGAAATGATGGAAAGCTTTATTGCTTTTTATTTTTGACTTTTGAATTAAAAGTAATATATATGTTTTATTTAATTTACTTGGTAAATGTAATAAATATATATATTAAATCTTTTTCTCTCTCACATGCAAGATACGGTTTCCTCATTTTCCCTCTCTTTTCTTTCCTCTTTCACGGCTTCACTGTCGATTTTTGCTTAAAAAGTTTCTGGTTTCACCGATTTTTGAGAAGCAAATTGAAGAAGACTTAGTGCTAGCACACCATGAGTGATACATAGGTGATAGGGAAGTGTCTTCATGAGCTTGGATTTAATTTTTGGAGCTTGAAGCTTTGAGCTTCCATGGAGTCCTTCAATGGCCGAATGAACAAGAAGCAAAACAGCCCCTACCATGCACTCCACTGCAGTTCCAGAAGCCATTGCCGAGCTTGGAGGGAGGCAAAAACGCATCTTCTTCGTTGCATCTCAAACCGTTCAATGTGAGTTATGTTTCCGCCTTACTCCTTTGATGTGTTCATACTCGGTTTTTATGCATGTTTGATGATCTTTGGGACTTGATTTAACTCCAACAATGGTATCTTAAGCTATTGGATGCATAAAATCGAATTAGGGTTCTTGAGCATAATTTGGGGCTTTTTGATTTAAGCATGATTTTGACAAATTGTTTGTTTAAGAATGCTTGTATATGATTGAATTAGAGTTATATGTAATCAATTTGAAAGAAAATTGATTGGATTGATTTTCCCCAATTTGCTTAATGTTGGCCAAAACTTTAATTTGGGTAAACTCAATTTAAGCATCTAATGATTAAATTGTTTAGTATAGTATGCTTGAATGAGGTTGAATTGATGTTGTGCATAATCAATTTCAAGAAAATTGGATTGGATCAATTTTCCCCAATTCTTTAGGTTGAACATGTAACTTGAAATTGGGTAAAATGTGTTTGAGCATGTTTTAATTAAATTGGATGTTTAGTATGCTTAAAACATGTTTTATTGAGATTATGTGTGATCAATTTCAAGAAAATTGGATTGGATCAATTTTCCCCAAATTGGAGGCATGGCCGAAAATTGGAATAACCCTAATGTCTTGGTAATTTTGTTTTGTTTGATCATTGGATGACTTAAAACAATTGGGTAATGTTGTTTTGAAGTTCAATTGGATTGAATTTTGATTTGGAACATTTTTTCCTTTTAAAGTGGCTTGGCCGAATCTTAATGAACATGAAATTCATTGTGATTTTTTGTTTTAATTCATTGGATGAATTGAATTGATTTGGGAAATGATGATTGTGGATTCAATTGGATTGAAACCGAATCGGATTGAAAAACCCCTAATTGCCGAGACTTGAAAGCATGTAAATTGGGTTTGATATTAATTGAATTGTGTTGGACACTATTGGTTGTTAAAGTGCATGATTAATTAGGCTAATTGATGTTTTAGAAATGTTAATTGGGTAATTGATTGTGTATTACACTTAGGTTAATTAATTGTGAAATTTGGAATTTTATAAGTTAATTAATTGGGCTTGATTTTGGAAATTGGGCTTGTTAGGTTGTAATTGGGCTTTTGGGCTTTGTGTAACAAAGTTGAGTTTAGGCAAATTTGGTTGGATCCAATTGGGCCTAAAACCGCATCCATAAAGTCCAATTATGACTTAATGGACCTTAATTATTTAATTGGGCCTAATGGGCCAAAATTAATTTAAAGGCTTATGGGGTAACTCCCGGATTGGATTTTGGTTCTTCGGTTTGACCCGAGTTGACCAAAAGACCACGCCTTATAGAAATTAATTAAAAGCCCATTGGACTTTATTAAAATAAACATTAGATGTTAATCGGGCTTTGAGACCCGTAACGATTGAATTTGGAATTTAAGTCGTAAAGGTTTATTTTATAAAGTGTAATATTTAATTTAGAATTAAATAATGAATTAGAATTAAATACGTATTAAATTGGATTTAATTATGTAATTTAATTAATTCGTAGAAATCGTACTTTGAGTACGTGTTTGCAATACGAGTTTGACTCGAACAAAATCAAATCTTTGTTTGAACATTGGATGATCACTAATTATCAAGATTAATTAATTGGATTAGATTGATTGATAACATGCTTGTATGAATACATGGTTGTGATGTTTGAATAATGTATATCGGATGGATATTAGCCGGGTTGGGCGATTTTGGAAATTGTAATAAATTTGATTTATTAAATTGGACCTGCGTGTCCAGCCTTATCTCCTATTTCTTTGTATCTCTTCTCACCTATTCCCCTCTATGTATATGAGGTTTCTTTAGAAGTGTAGTGTAACGGGTAGTAGAAATATTAGTGCTAGCGGGAGAGAGAAAGTGAGAGATTTGATCTAGGATCAATGTAAAATATCCATCCGCATATCATTATTATTTTTTTCATACTCGCTTTTATGTGTTTAGAATGCATGCTTAAGGGTGTATGATGATGAGACCTTAACAAAGATAATAAATTGGTAGCCAATTTGCACGTGAAAAAACCCTCGATAAATATCATGCGTTTTTCCTTCCATTGAGTGATTCTTACTCAAGATCCGAGATTGGCAGGGGTTGTTGGCCAAAGTCAAGCCCTTGTCCGTCAAAGATGTGTTTTAATCACGAGGCTTTGTTCCATATCGGTGTCGTGTCCAAGTTGTGGTTTGTTGGCCAAAGTCAAGACCACTTCTTGTCCATTGACATTGATTACGAAGCTTCCATGTCAATGGGTCCGCGCTTGACTGGGATCACTAGGTTTGTTGTGCCAAAGCCAAGGCCTAGTTGATTCAGAGGAAAAAGGTTAGGGTATACATTCGATGTATAGGCATATATAAGATATATGTTTGGGACTTGGATGTCCACCTACTGGATCTAGGAGTTGGATGAGATCCAATTGATCTTCGAGATCTACCTAGTTAATTATCATACAATTTGTTGGCCAAAGTCAAGATTGTGTGATATTTAACGGGATCCTAGCCCACTAGGAAACACGGTTTCCCGAGTACTCGACAGAGGGTTAGAGGCTCGACGAAAAATAGTGGGAGGCAAGAATTGAATTTGCAATACTCGTTCAATTACTCGCCATACGCGCTCATTTAAATTATTTCGTCGTTATATTAAATGTTAGTTGGACTAATATTTAAATTGTTGTTTTAATAAACAGTTGGACTGTATTATACTTGATTATATATAATTGGATTATATTAATCAATATATTTGAATTAATTAATTTCAGTTTACAGTTGATTTTATAATTGGATTATAGTAATCAATGTAATTGAGGTTAATTAATTTGGATTATATTTGATTATATAGTTGGACTATTATAATCATTATAATATATATAGTACCACTAATCGTTGATTAAATAGTTGGACTATTGTAATCAAGATAAAATTGAAAATTGGATATTTAAAATATAATCTGGGATTAAAATATTTTAAATGATTTAATTTTCAAATTGGGAATAAATAATAGGTTACTTTATTTGATAAAATAACTTATTATACCTTAAGCCCAAAATTAAGCAAAATAAGTAGAGCATAAAATCTTTGGAAGATTTATGTGATGATGACTTTAATGCTTAATTTAATATACTTGTCATAAATCTAATTTTAGATTTAAGAAGTATTAAAATTGCAATTTATAATTCTTGGAGAATTAATTGACTATTCTAGAGAAGATAAAGTCAAAGTTTGCAATTGGGCATGTAGCACGAGGTGCACATCGTTTCGATATTCCGAAACCCAAGGCTTGGCCAAGGTTTGTGAAATATTGAAAAGGATAATTGACATATCCCAAAGTGACTACCATTTGGATATGGAAGACACGAAGGAATTAAAGAAAGGGCGAGGCTCTAACTTTAAAAATGTTTGTCTTAGTTATGTTCACAGCTAGTATTGAAATTAGATTTTAAATACTTAGTGTGGTGGTACATAAAATATTGTATTGATGTTCAGAATCTGCTTTGAGCAGGATACTGACTTCAAGCTGAGATTCCTCTGCGAATCAGAAACACGGGATGAAAGTCGCTGTTTTGACCATAGATACCTAAGTTTAGGAACTACCCTTCCGGTATGTACTTAAATTAGGAACTGTTATAATGTAACTAGTTTGACTAGAGACATTATCTCTATATCAGTGTTTAATCCGTTGCGGATAAAACCTTTATATTATAGAACATTAAGTGTTTTATTATATAAAGATGATACTGAGATAAATACATTAGATGTAAATAACAGAATTTATATTTTGAATATAAATAAAATCTCAAACATATAAATTGACAAATAAATAGCTCAAATTGATTTGATCAATAGAGACTTATTTGTGGCATTGTTGTCTAGGACACAATTTAATTAGACTCGTATATCCACACTTTTGAAGAGTGGGTACTAGGACTGATTTGACTATTCAAATAAGGTCTGCGAATCTAGTTTATTAGGTAAAGTACCTAAAATACTATTTGCTTGGTAATAGTGTAAGTGCCACCGATCTGTTAGCCCTATTCATGGTGAAGTTAGTGGGCCCATATCTAGCTAGGCTAGATGTGAACATGAATATTTCGTGACCTTAACGGATGTGGCATCACGTTATGGTTATGTGTTTCTTTTGAAGAACACAAATCAGAAACTTTAAAGTTTCGACACGAAGTAAATAAACAGATCGGCTATAGTATTATTCCGCCACGGTAAGACCGTAATGGAAAAATACTTAAGCAATAAGTTTCTTATATACTTGAAAGAGTATAGTATTCTTTCAAATGAGGACTCCTCCCGGAACACGTCAAAACGTGTCACAGGTGTGTCCGAACGTATTAACCGAATCATGTTAGACATGATAAGACTAATCATGAGTCGCTCTAAGCTACTGTTTCCTTCAATAGGATATGTACTAACAGTGCAAAACTTATTTAGAATAAGGTTCCATATAAATCTGTTTGACAGATATCATATAGGATATGAACAGGGAAGAAACGAGGTTTCTCATTCCTGATACTTTTGGTATGCAGGCATAACGTTTGGATGATACCAAACTAAGGACCTAAATTGGATAAGTGCCAATATAAGTTATCCTAAGGGAAACCATAATTATAGTACTTGTAAATCTCACATGAGAACAATGTGATTGTTGCTCACCATGCAGTTTTCCTGAGAGGAATACAGACATGCAGTGGTCAGTGGGAGGATAGTGATACTCGATGAAAATCGGAGTAATACTATTCAAGGCACAAGGTCCATAATGGAACACAAATAGTTCATCTATGATTAATCTATACCATTAATCTTCAAATACACAAGACACTCGTAGATCGGATAGAGTCAGAAAATGACCTAGGGTATGGGTTTCTGATCTAACCTCATAAAGATGTCAATCTTATGAAGGTACATCCACCGACTACGTTTTGAGGAAGTGATACGAGGTATCGACTCCATATTATGGAAAAGTGCCATGAGTCCAAAATGGATTCCATGTTTAACAACTATTTTGGATACTAGTTGTTGTACCACGAGGCATTGTGCCTATGGTACATTAAACGTCTTCAAGGAAGACATACATGGAAGACAACATACCAACGTACAAAGCTGGGCTTTTGACGGAAAGGTATCGTTATCAACATTGTGTTAATAACGGTTCAACCTTTTACCTGTTGCCATGGTAAATCCATTTTGAAGATGCTTGTTGATAACTGCATATTTCATTTATGAAATGTGTCAGTTGCAGATCAAAATCGCTTTCCTGAAAAGGAAACCTTTTGGAGGATGTTTACAACATCCTGAGGATTTTGTATAACCGACAAACAAGGTTTGCGGGTTATTCGATCCATGTTTGGATTGAAGCAAGCATAAGGTTCTTGGAACTAACGTTTTGAAATAATTATAATGGTTTATGATTTGACTCAAAACGAAATAATTCTTGTGTATATAAGGAGGTTAGTGGGAGTGCACTGACATGAATGTCCTGTAAAATAATGATAATATGTCATTTCTTGAAAATGAAATTCCCATAAAGCAATCGGTGAAAGCTTAGCTTTCATAAGAAATTTCTAGTAGAATTCTGGGGAGTGACAACCTTTATTCAAGGAATAAAGATCTACTAGGCTAGATTTGGAGTTGTTAACACTCTCTGAGAAATTGTACATTTAAAATGTACTTGTATTGGTGTCTCATACGCTTTGAGCATATGGAGTCACAATCGGGTCAATCCAAGTGATAGTCACTGGGAAGATTAAGAACATCTGTTAGTATCTGAGAGAGCTAAAGATGTTGTCTTAAACTATGGAGATGGAGAACTTGAAGTGACTGGGATCACTGCTGCAAGTTTCCAAACCGGTAAATACTGCGGTACTATAAAGTTTGAAGGACGGGACAGTAAGCTGGAAATATTCCGAGCAAGATAACTGTTGCCGAATTAACAACAAATGCGGATTATTGCTGCAGCTGAGGCAGCAATAGAAGCCATTTGGATCGAAAATAAATCTAATTAGATTAGATATAGTTCTGTTAGCAGCTGAGCTAGGCGTCAGCACATGCTAAGGAATTAAAGGTCTCATCAATGATCCAGATAAATACTTCGACTATTCATCTGATTCGTTCGGATCATACATCGTGGCGATGTGATGATCGAATAAATCGCGTCAGACGATAATCACACAAATCCGCTGACGAAAACCTTTCCTCAGCAATTTGAGCGAACCGTACATAGTTCGGGTGTTGGACACTTGAGTGACTGGCTATGTGCCAAGTGGGAGATTGTTGGATAAAATGACCCATAGCGTCAATATTTGCACAGATCATTGTGTTGTTGTAGCAAATTAACTATGTGACAAGGAAATTGCACTCTCATCATTTGTGATTAAATCACCATAGATATATAAATGAAGAGAGGTCCATATGATTAGTTCCTGGATTGAGATGATATGAGACAGTATCAGTCCACGAAGGATTAATAATTAAATATCCCTAGCCGGAGTATTATCGAGACTGGACATCGATAATGCGGAATAGGCTAGTATTGCACTTGTGCGCGTTGTGAGGGCACAACAGCATAATTCTCATATATATAAGTATTGGATACTTATGCAAGTGCGATAGGAGGTCGTGTTTCACCGATGGTACGGGAAACAGCTTCGCTCTGGATAGACCCCTCGGAATCCCATTGGTATTATGACTATGTTTCTATGGGAGGCCGAAATCAAGGTAGGTGTGTATAGTCTTAACCTGAGACTTGCATCGCTAATACTTGCGATAATCGGTAGACTTTGGTCTTGGTGGTACAGGGCTTTAACCGGCTCTGCGTACACCGCTTCTGGGTTTATCAGAGTCGTAGTAGTGTATTGGGTGTGATGTCGAGACGGAAGTATCACTTCAGTTATAGTGGAGATGATGTCACGCTGGATACGGTATTAGTGCTCTTAAGTGTTGCGCAACCATCGGGATGTTATGACAGGTCATGCATATCCGATTATAGAGACTAGTTACCAGACATCCGATATGTGCTTCGGACGGGGCAGACACTTATCCAGCCCCAGCCCTAGCACGTGACTATCCGATACTGGGCCGATATACACAATACTACGGGTTATACTACGCTTGATACAGATCTATATATTCCTGTAAGAATATTTCTGGAGAATTGGGTAGGCATGGCGCTTTGCTAGAAGCCAACCTTGTCTTGTAAATCGGTATAAATGTGTAGTACGAGGTACTACGTGTTCGGATTATCCGACGACCGTATTTACTGCCAACATATCCGGAGATCTCATGGGTCGGTTCCTGAAGATTCACCGATGACGTATGACTCGCACTTTGATTAATCTGGGATTAATTAGAAGAGAGAGATAGAATTAATCTGGGATTAATTCGATGAGGGAGAAAATTAATCTGGGATTAATTACGGAGATATTTTATCTCGGATAAAATATCGTTAAAGAGAGAGAACGATTAATTTGGAATTAATCGGTAAAATTAATATATTCGATATATAATCGAAATTAGATTTCGACGCGGGATTGAATTGGATTTTAATTCGGGCGAACGAATTAATTTAGAAATAATTCGTAAGCGACGTGAATAGTGATTTCGCTAGGCGTAATCATTTAATTACGACGCGACGGAAAATTCGTTAATTTGGAATTAGCGAACCCGAGCCCGAGAGTGATTGCGAGCGCATTTCGCATTTCGAATTCGAGCGCGGCACGCGAGTCACATCAAGCGTCAAATCGTTTGTCACATCATGCGTCAAATCAATTGTCACTTTGAGTGATGTGACTTGACAACATGTCACTTTATTAAAGTGATGTGATGTGACTTAAAGTAAAAAGTAGAAATGATGGAAAGCTTTATTGCTTTTTATTTTTGACTTTTGAATTAAAAGTAATATATATGTTTTATTTAATTTACTTGGTAAATGTAATAAATATATATATTAAATCTTTTCTCTCTCTCACATGCAAGATACGGTTTCCTCATTTTCCCTCTCTTTTCTTCTCCTCTTCTTCACGGCTTCACTGTCGATTTTTGCTTAAAAAGTTTCTGGTTTCACCGATTTTTGAGAAGCAAATTGAAGAAGACTTAGTGCTAGCACACCATGAGTGATACATAGGTGATAGGGAAGTGTCTTCATGAGCTTGGATTTAATTTTTGGAGCTTGAAGCTTTGAGCTTCCATGGAGTTCTTCAATGGCCGAATGAACAAGAAGCAAAACAGCCCCTACCATGCACTCCACTGCAGTTCCAGAAGCCATTGCCGAGCTTGGAGGGAGGCAAAAACGCATCTTCTTCGTTGCATCTCAAACCGTTCAATGTGAGTTATGTTTCCGCCTTACTCCTTTGATGTGTTCATACTCGATTTTTATGCATGTTTGATGATCTTTGGGACTTGATTTAACTCCAACAGGAACAGTTCATTGAAACGTCCAAAACAGGTGGCCTGAGCAGTGAGCAGCAAAACAGAGGCCGAACATGATCAGAACGGAGTTCGAACCGCAAGTAAAATAGTAAAGCAGTTAGCTAGGACGCTAACAGTAAACCAAGTGAACAGGAGAAGTTGAGGAGCTGTACCCTTCCGACGTCCGTGAAATGCAAGCCTGAAAGTTGGAAAAAAAGGTTAGACCTGAGGGTACTTTTCACACCCGTGTTATGTAACTTTCGTTATTTATTTTGACTGTATTTTACTTATTTGTCGAATCTTGTTTGTGTATTATGAGTGTGTTGTGGGTATTGGATGAATGGAAAAGTGTCGTCTCTTGTGGTATATAGGATAGAAACCCAGACGTAAATTCCGTAGCCGAATCCGAATGGACGGTAGTAGTGCGGTCTGTACTTTGGATACAACTCCACGTACCACTTGAGTAAACGGCACCTTCTTTTGTTTTGTGTTGCTTTGGTTTATTTATTTTTCGTCACTTAAATTCTGCATGTTGCTTATTTGTGCATGACTCAATCGAGCGCATGGGCTTAGTAAGTGGAATGAAAGATCCCATATAGGGAGGGGTTAAAGCCCTTTACCACGATGCTTTGCCGTGCCGGTTGATGTGTGTTCGGTTGGATGTTAGATGTGTTCAATCGGGCATACTTAGTTTGATATGATTGTCTTTATGTTTGTATGCATGATGCGATCGAGCGCATGGGCTTAGTAAGTGGAATGAAAGATCCCCTATGGGGAGGGGTTAAAGCCCTTACCACGATGCTTTGCCGCGCCGGTTGACGTGTGTTCGGTTGGATGTAAGATGTGTTCAATCGGGCATACTTAGTTTGATATGATTGTCTTTATGTTTGTATGCATGATGTGATATGACACGCATGGGCTTAGTATGTTGGTCTAAAGGTCCTCTCTTTGAGAGATCAAGAGCCCCAAAAGGCCACCTTTACGGCAGTACTTCGCCGCGCCCCTTTATTTTGTTGTTTATGTATTGCGTCTCATTTCATGCATCAGGTATGTTCCCGTTCGAACGTGTTTACGAACGCAACTCGAACGCGCATGCATTTTGCCTTATCATGCATCAGGTCTCATTTCCGTTCGAACGCGTTCACGAACGCCATACGAACGTGAGCATTCTGTTTCATTTCTGTTCGAACGCGTTCACAAACGCCACACGACGTGAGTATTCTGTTTCATTTCCATTCGAACGCGTTCACGAACGCCATACGAACGTGAGCATTCTGTTTCATTTCTGTTCGAACGCGTTCACAAACGCCACACGAACGTGAGTATTCTATTTCATTTCCGTTCGAACGCGTTCACAAACGCCATACGAACGTGTGCATTCTGTTTCATTCCCGTTCGAACGCGTTTACAAACGCTACAAAACGAGAACCTTCTGTTTACCGTTCGAACGGGTATACGAACGCTGCACGAACGCATACGGTAAACAGATTCTCTCGCATCACATTACGACATGTCCATCTTAGCATATGGTTACCCCTTTTTTTACGCTATGCATTTGTATTACCTCTCTAGTTGTCTATTTCTGTTATGCGCCTACAATATTATTTGTCATCATTTTGATTTCCTTTACATTACACGCAAATGTTACCATGACTGTTTGTGTTTATATTTACATGAATGATTGAATTCTTATGACGTTATGTGTTTGTTGTTGCAAAGGCCTACCTTTGAGCATGTGAATTTGGCAATAAGATTTGGTTTCATGTATGTTAGATGTAAACTATACTTTTAAGCATGTGAATCTAGGATTGTGGTGCACTTGGAAATGTATGTCATAGGCTTAGTTGGATTATTGCATAAATCTTTACATTACAAGTTGCATAAGTAAGGGACCATTCCGAACCAATGGTTTGAGGTCTTCCCTTGCGAGGGGTGAGTGCGGCCTTAAATCTTTGTCCCGGTTCACACCGGGTGGTGACTCCCTTATTCTCCGGTTTAGTCCTCCGTTGGCTACTCCGTACTCTCAACTAGGCCCCCGAGCCTGGAACAACATTGAGTCGTCCAGTTTCTGTGTCCCACAGTCTGGCGACTCCACTGGGGATAGAGAATCGGCCCCGAAATAATGCCTTGTAATGTATAGATTTATGCTTTAATTAACCGTGTCTACAAATGTGTGAAATGAGGGTTGTGATCAAAGGCATTTTGAGGCTAGGTAATGGTTTGGTGTCTTCCTTCACTCACTACCTTTCTAGAAGGAAAAGCTGTGAAGGCACCTAGATAGCCATCTACTCGTAGCCTATTGTGATGGACTAATTTGGAGGACTCGTTGTTTATTCCTGACACCAAGCGATAAGAGCCTAAGAGGCCTGGGTATTTAAGTGAGCCTCGCTCCACCTTCCCTCTGGGGAATCTACAACGGGAAATCCATTTGACAGTCTGTCACACACCATAGCTCATTGGCACGTACCTTAGTGTATAAAAAAGGGTGTGCTCACTTGGTTGCTCGAACCCTTGATTGGGGAGACATAGTTGTGGGCCATCCTTCGCCGATGAGAGCCTTTGTCCATACTCCCATGAACCCATGCGTAGACCGGGTTGTATAGCCTATAAAAAATATTTCCTTGTGCTTTAGGACCATTATCATTTGGATGAATTGGACTCTTTGTCAAAAATGCGAACTTGCTGGGCCATTTAAACTGGGGCAGGTTCGTATCTTATGACAATTAGGCCCAAAGCTTCTGAAATGATGGTGGGCCACACGGTAGAAGTTATTATTTTATGTTTGTAATATCTTCCTTGTATGCTTATGTTTGGGAACATTGCTACTTGAATCCATCTGGGTCTTTTGTAATGAGATATGGGCTTGTTGGGCCATTTAAACTGGGACAAGAACATATCTTATGACGATTGGGCCAAAAGGTTTCTAAATAACAATGGGCCATTTTATGATTGTGTTTGGAATATTATCATTTGGATTTAGTTGGGCTCTTTTCCATAAGACATGAACTCGTTGGGCCATTTAAACTGGGACGGGTTCACTCTTATGACAGTTGTCCCAAAAGCTTCTAAAATGATAACAGGCCAATTTGTTTGAGAATTTTATTTGATTTAGTATATGTTATATACTTCTTATGCACATCATGCATACATATACCTTGTTAACACCATCCGTGTCTCAAAAGACACCATAGATACCGTTTGGGTTAGGGAAGGAACCAGACTCACTAAGAGAACAGTTGGAAGCATGAGTGAATCATATAATGAGGTGTCCCGAATGGATCAGTTAGAGAACAGTATTGCAAAGATCACTGAACAGTTACAGGCATTGACTACTGCTGTGGCTGGTATAGCTGGGTCTCGTACTGGGGGAAGTTCAGAAAATACAAGGCAGGAAGTGCCTCCGGTCAGATCGGGGGATGATGTCCCCACTTTTGAGGATGATATGGCAGAATATGCAGCCGGTAGAATATTGGGGTCTCAGGCAGAGATACAGAAACTCAGGGATCAGGTTGAATCCGTTACCCGCAAGATGAGGGGTAAGAATGAAGATTTGCTAGATTATGAGACAATGACGTTTGAGGAGCATTTTCCGGCGCAGTTTAAGATGCCGGATTTGGCTAAGTTCAATGGGAACGGGGATCCGAGTGTGCATCTTCGTCAGTATGTATCTGTTATGAGTTCAGTTGGCCTGTCTCAGCGCCAAGTACAAAAGATGTTCGGGATGTCGCTCGAAGGGGCACCCGTAGTATGGTACCATAGCCTTGACAAGCAGATTAAGGAGGACTGGAGGGAGCTAGCTGATGCTTTCTTAAAGCAATATGTCACGGACCTGGAGATTGACTTGTCACTCCGTGACTTGGAAAATATCAAGCAGAAGCCGGATGAGAGCTTCAAGGAGTATGTGGATCGCTGGAGAAGCCAACTACTGAAGATGCAGACTAGGCCCTCTGAGAAGGACCAAATCAAGATGATTATCAAGGGCACAAAGCCCTCTATTTACAGTAAGTTGAGGAGGATGACCTCAATGATTGTAGACTTCCGGCAGTTGAGGGAGACTGTCATGGACATTGAGGAGGAGGAAGCAGAAAACAGGAAGTTCTTTGGCCTAAATAGGAGGCCTGTTGGAGGTATGTCAGGTACCAAGCCCGTTTCAGCGGAGGTGGCTGCTGTCCGGAACCGGAGATTCTCTAAACTTGGGAGACCTTTATCTAAGGTATTTGAGAAATTGAAGAGGCAGGGACTCCTAAAGCCTTTAGAAGCCAAACCTATCCCACACCCACCACCACCACATTTCAATCTCAACCTTTACTGTTATTTCCATCAGCAGAAGGGCCACGACACTGACAACTGTGCTCGACTGCGCCACGAGATCCAAGACCTCATTGACTCCAAAAAGATACCTGACCCCGAAACCGAACAACCAGATACAAACAGAAACCCCTTACCCAATTACCGAGTTGTACCCCCACCAACCTACATGATTAGTTATGGCCTTCCAGAAGACTATGTCCTAAAAACCTTCTACCCTGAAGCCTTTTGCCTTGGAATTTGGGACAGCAGCAGTGAGGGTGAACTTGAGTTGGGGAAGAATTTCTGGCTTGACTTCTCTAGCATTGATGAAGAAGAAGTAAAGGGAATGACACGCAGTGGGCGTTTTTATAGCGATGTGGCAGATAAGGGCAAAGAAACCTTGACTGATGGGAGAGAAATGCTTGAGAATTCAGAGAATATTGAAGGAGATGTAGTGCTGAGACAATTGAGGAAGACAAGAGCTCAAGTTAGCATATGGGAGTTATTGTGTGCATCTAAAGAGCATTGACGGGCCATGGTTGAGGCCTTGAGTAAAATTGTTGTGTCGGAGGATGCCAACCCTACAATGTTTGTTGGGGCTGTTCAGAAAGAGGCATTACAGATTTCATTTTCCGAGGATAAACTTCCGGCAGAGGGGAGGAATCACAACAGGCCGTTGTTCATCAGGGCTGAAGTAAGAGGCAAAAGGACTTCATGTGTAATGGTAGATGACGGTTCATCTATCAATGTATGCTCTTTGAAAATTCTGACAAGGTTGGGTTTGAAGGCTACAGATTTGGACCCTTCCAACATGACCATCAAAGCTTATGATGATAGTAAGCGCGGTGTTGAGGGTACCTTTTTAGCAATGGTCAAGGTAGGGCCGATTGAAGATGAGGTTGAGTTTACTGTGCTTGATATTCCAGCTACATTTGCTTTATTGTTGGGGAGGCCATGGTTTCACAAGCTTGGGGGCGTGCCCTCCACTTTGCACCAGATGATTAAGTTCCCATTCGGGGGAGAGATTGTCACCATCAAAGCTGAAATAGACAATGCAGTCGCCGCCTTGGAAATACTGCCTTTCACAAGGTTCCAAGTATCAGCAACTTTTAAGGAGTGGGTGGATCCCAAGGTATCCCGGATCATGGAGAAGATGAAGTATGAGCCATGTGAGGGCTCGAAACTGCCAAATTTCAGAGGCCAGACAACCAGAAGAGGTTTGGGGTAAAAGTCTGAGGATGAGAAGCCAAAGATCAAGAAGAAGGGCATGAAACTGATGGAGCACTTTGTGAAGGCTTCGGGGTACCAAGGTGAGCCTGAACCAGTAGAGGTGAATGGGGTAGTGGTGCCCGGATTTGAGATCTTCCAGTTACTGTGCTTGATATTCCAGCTACATTTGCTTTATTGTTGGGGAGGCCATGGTTTCACAAGCTTGGGGGCGTTCCCTCCACTTTGCACCAGATGATTAAGTTCCCATTCGGGGGAGAGATTGTCACCATCAAAGCTGAAATAGACAATGCAGTCGCCGCCTTGGAAATACTACCTTTCACAAGGTTCCAAGTATCAGCAACTTTTGAGGAGTGGGTGGATCCCAAGGTAGCCCGGATCATGGAGAAGATGAAGTATGAGCCATGTGAGGGCTCGAAACTGCCAGATTTCAGAGGCCAGACAACCAGAAGAGGTTTGGGGTACAAGTCTGAGGATGAGAAGCCAAAGATCAAGAAGAAGGGCATGAAACTGATGGAGTACTTTGTGAAGGCTTCGGGGTACCAAGGTGAGCCTGAACCAGTAGAGGTAAATAGGGTAATGGTGCCCGGATTTGAGATCTTCCAGGACCTGTTGGGAGAGAAGCTGTTGGTTGAAGAGAAGAAGCAAGAGGGTGAGTGTAGGACACAGAACTTGACGACGCTGTTCTAGGCTCGCGGCCTAGTTAGGAGTACAAAATAACATGGAGTCGCCACCCGGTGTGAACCGGGACAAAGATTTAAGGCCGCACTCACCCCTCGCAAGGGAAGACCTCAAACCGTTGGGTTCGGAATCGTCCCTTACTTATGTCACTTGTGATGATATGATTTGTGCAATAAACTAACCGAATCTATTCAACATTCATGCTCAAGGGTACTTAGATCTAACATGCTTTCATCCAATTAATTCCACGCAATGTAACATAACAAGCATATTGAACCATTAAATCAACATGTATAAATCATTACCCAAACACATCATAAACTAAGAACATGCATAAAGAACAACCTAAACATGTTTTAACAAATAAATGACAAACTAAATTAAACCATGCTTTAAATAATAAACAAATAACCTAAAGACTATAACATGCTCGAATACAAATTTGGATGAGACGAGATATGTGTATCTTAAGTGGTACGTGGCATTGTATCCCGAGTGCAGACCACACTACCGTCCATTCGGAATCGGCTATGGAATTTACGTTCGGGTTTCCATCCGATATACCACAAAAGGGAACACATATCCTGCTCATCCAACAATCACATCATGCTTCAAACGACTCTCATGCAATTATATATCAAAATAAATAAAACAAAAATAAAGAAGATAAGTAAAAAAGGTACCCTCAGGTCTAACCTCTTTTGTCGTCTAAGAAAGGGCGTTACACGTCCGTTGGAAGGGAGATTGATCCGATGCTTTTCCAATTCGTCTACTCAACGTTTTCCCTCGTTGTTTTGATGCTTGGACTGCTGTTTTAAGACCGTTTCGCTGCTGTTTCGCTGCTCTGTTTCAGGTCACTATTTTGGTCGTTTAGTGGACTGTTTTGAGTGATTTTGAAGGCTTAGGGGGTGCGTTTGTAAGGATTTTTTAGGGAAACTTTATGGAGGTTTTTGGGATGGTGTTTAGGTGATTTTAGGACTGTTTTATAGGCCAAAGTCGCAACAAAAACTGACCAGAACAGCAAGCTAAACTCGGCAGTTCACTGGTGCAGTGGGGTGTTTTCAGGGACTGTTTTGGGGCTGCGAATGGGGCTGTGTTTGGAGGGTGTTTAGTGCGGATTTAGGGCTGTCAATAAGGTTTATTTGAGGGTGTTTTAGAGCTTTGAATGGGGGCTGGAACTCGGCAATGGAGGGTTAAGTTTAGGGCTTGGGCGTGAAGGGTGTTGATGATGGAGGGAAGGTGCGGCAATGGAGGCTATTGGATCTTGAAGGTGCGGAAATGGAGGCTTCAAGGGGATGCTTGGGCGTGCAATGGAGGCTTAAGAGAGTGCTTTAGGCGTGTGAGAGAGATGTATGAGCTAGGTTTGTGAATGGGGGTGAAGGCCTTTTTTTATAGGCAAAGAGAGAAGACTTTCCTAATTTGAATAGGAAAGAATCTCCTAATTGGTGTCTAACAAGGAATGGATCTCCTAATTTGGATTTGTGATTGGATTTGATTTGGTAGGGATTTGATTTGATTTCTTTTATTTAGGTAAGGTTTTTACAAGATTTTAGCATGTGATAAATGTGCATATACCTAAATAAAGAGGGCATGGGCGTGAATCACTCTCATTGGGTGTGTGGTTTTGGTTTGACTTGGTTTGACTTGGGTATTTTGGGTTTGGTTTGGGTTTGGTTTGGGTTTTGGGCCTTAGGTAAGCTTTGAAACGGAAGTCCAACAAACAACCGGAGCCAAACAACGAGGTTAAATCCAACAAAAATTCCATTTTCCAACTTTACCCTTCCAACGTCCGTTTCCCGCGACTTTCATGACTAAAGAGGTAGTTGCCTCCATACGAGACTCATCATTGGGCTAATGTGAAAAAATGCAATTCCTACAGTCACCCCCACTTTGATGGGACTTGTGCAGTGTGTGACAATGACAATCCTATCAAAGTACAAGCAATGCATTTTCACTTACCTGGCTCGCCAGCTGCCACCTGGTATGCCTTCTGTGCTGAGTTGATAGTGCTAAACCCCGTACCTAGGGTGTCGCGGTAGTCCACATAGTCCTCGGTAATCCACATAGTCCACATACTCCACAGTAGTCCACGGTAGTTCACATAGTCCACATACTCCACGGTAGTCCACATACTCCACGGTAGTACACGGTAGTCCACATACTCCACGGTAGTCCACGGTCGTCCATATACTCCACGGTAGTCCACGGTAGTCCACATACTACACGGTAGTCCACATAGTCCATATACTCCTCGGTAGTCCACGGTAGTCCACATAGTCCACATACTCCTCGGTAGTCCACGGTAGTCCACATAGTCCACATACTCCACGGTAGTCCACATAGTCCACATACTCTATGGTAGTCCACAGTAATCCATATAATCCACATAGTCCACGGTAGTCCACACAATCCTCATAGTCCACATAATCCACATAGTCCACATGCCATACCTGGCGTGCTAACCCCGTACCTAGGGTGTCGCCGAAATATCCTCATACCCGGAGTGCCGTACCTGGCAAAACTAATCTGATGTCTCCATACCCGGAGTACCGTACCTTGCGAAACTGATCTGATGTTTTGTGGGCCTCACCCCCAGAATACCATGCCCGGCAGAAACTGATCTGATGCTATGTGGGCCTCGCCCCCAGAATGCTATATCTGGCAGAATTGATCTTATGTGATGTGGGCCTCGCCCCCAGAATGCCATACCTGGCAGAACTGCTACTGAACCATTGTGGGCCTCGCCCCCAGAATGCCATAGCTGGCAGAACTGACACTGAACCATTGTGGGCCTCGCCCCCAGAATGCCATACCTGGCAGAACTGCTACTGAACCATTGTGGGCCTCGCCCCCAGAATGCCATAGCTGGCAGAACTGACACTGAACCATTGTGGGCCTCGCCCCCAGAGTGTCATACCCGGCAACACTGATACCGATAATGATGTGGGCCTCGTTCCCAGAGTGTCATACCCGGAAAGATTGATACTGATGCTAATATGGGCCACGCCCCAAACTGATGCTGATTTGGGCCTCGCCCTAAACTGATGCTAATGTGGGCCTCAGCCCTGGGATTCATTCCAAATTCTGACAACGTGGGCCTCGGCCCTGGGATTCATTCCAAATTCTGAAGACGTGGGCCTCGGCCCTGGGATTCATTCCAAATTCTGAAGACGTGGGCCTCGGCCCTGGGATTCATTCCAAATTCTGAAGACGTGGGCCTCGGCCCTGGGATTTATTCCCTGGATTCATTCCAAATTCTGACGACGTGGGCCTCGGCCCTGGGGTTCATTCCCTGGATTCATTCCAAATTCTGAAGACGTGTGCCTCGGCCCTGGGATTCATTCCCGGATTCATTCAAAACTATGCTGATGTGGGCCTCGGCCCTAGGATTCATTCCTAAAATTGATGTTGAAAATGCGGGCTTCAACCTTGGGACTCATCCCTAAAACTGATATCAATGCCGGTGCGGGCCTCGCCCCCAGGACTCATCCCTAAATCTGATATTGATGATGTGGGCCTCGCCCCCAAGCTGATACTGATGTGGGCCTCGCCCCAAACGGATACTGATGTGGGCCTCAGCCCTGGGACTCATCCCCAAAACTACTACTCGTATGTTGTTGATTCTGTTTGGCTTGTCTTTGCCGCTTTCTCTTTTTCTTCTTTGAAGCATGTGAATACAAAACAAAACGCAGAAAAAAATGCAAACTATGTTACATGTATGCATGAATGGATTTCCTATTCCGCCGAGTTAGGTCTTCCGCCAGTTCTCCAGGTGATTGCTCAGTCTTCTCTCTAGTCTCATGGCTCAATATCTTGTTATGTCCCTGATTCGCGATGTGGTAGACTAGTCGCCCCTAGTATTGGTTTAGCTTTCTGCTCTCCGCTGTTTGCACTTGGTCAAGATGAACCACATAGTGGGGCCTTCCATATCATACTATATCACATGCTACGAAATAGTCCCAATAGTTACACATATTATTGCCCTCAAAGAATGCTCAGTATTGAAACCATAGAACCTTCAAAACATTCAACGCAACTCAAATCCAAGTCTTTGAATAAATGATCTAAGCCAGACTCAAAGTGTGTGTGTGCAAAGGTTCCTTTGCGGATTCATCCCTAGGTAAGCTAACTCAATGATTTCGTTTCAAAAATCGGGATCGATGGGTCAAACCAACCTAGATGTCTCAATTATGCCTGCAGTTGCTTTTCTGTGCTCAATGTGGCATGGTTTTCTTTCTCTTTTTCTCTTGTCTCTTTCTTTTCTCTTTTCATTTTGAACTTCTTTTTTTTTTCTTTTTTTTTTCTTTTTTTTTTCAACACACCTACCCTTTAAGGTAGCATTTCTCCTCATGGTGGTCCTAATACTCGCCCATGGGTAGCTTCACGCTTATCGGTTATAGGTGGTTCAATTCTTTTCTTTAGAGACTTTTCTTTCATTTTCAACCATACCACACATCATAACATAAGCAAATCAAGATAGACATCTAAGCAAACGGTCATTCACCGACCTACAATTTCTTCAACTAGTCACATTGCCAATTACTCAGGTTTTCACCGCTAAGAACCTATAGTGAAGTGCTTACGAGTCTAACATAGATCAATCACTCAAAGTATCAGATAAAAGCACATCAAAGGTTTATCGTTTCTAAGATTTCATCCTAAAGCAAACGATTTCATCATTGGACTTATGTCTAACTATCAAGGACTAAGAACAAACAATTTTTTTTTTCTTTTTTCTTTCTTTTTTTTTTCTTTCTTTTTCTTTTTCTTTCTTTTTCTTTTTTTTTTTTTTTTCTGAAGGCCCCCAATGGGCTTTCTATCCCTGCCGTAAATCTTTCTGTTTCTCGGTTTCCTTTTTCTCCAATATCCATGTTTGCTAAACTCTTCTTTGACAAGTCTTCTTTTTCCTAACCCAACGGATATTTATGATGGCTTTTAAGACACGGGGGTTAACATGATGCATGTATGCATGAGATGCATGAGATGCGTGCGATGCATGTAATATATAAGTCATAAGAATTTTACACTAGTTGGCCCATCAATATTTTAGAAACTTTTGTCCTGATTTCCATAAAGCACAGACTCGTCCCAGTTTAAATGGCCCAACAAGCCCATACTTCATGACAACAAGTCCAACTGAATGCAAATGACAACGGTCCTAAATACAAACATGAAGGAATAATTTCTACTAGTTCTATGACTAAGGTTCACATGTGGGTTTTCGGGAGTGCGGACATAGGCTTTCCTTGACGAAGGATTGCCCACAACTAGGACTCCCCACTCAAGGGTTCGAGCGACCAAGTGAGCGCACCTTTTTTATACCTTGAGATACGTGCCAACGAGTTATGGTGTGTGACTGACTGTCAAATGGATTTCCCGTTGTAGATTCCCCAGAGGGAGGGTGGAGCGAGGCTCTCTTAAGTACCCAAGCCCCTTAGGCTCTTATCGCTTGGTGTCAGGAATAAACAACGAGTCCTCCAGATTAGTCCATCACAACGAGCTACAGATAATGATTATCTAGGTGCTTTCACAGCTTTTCCGCGAAGGGTAGTGAATGAAGGAAAACACCAAGTCATCACCTAGCTTTAACAGTGCCTTTGGTTTAAACCCCCTCAACCCACTATAGAAACGGTCAACTAAAACGCAAATCATACACATCACAAGACATGATTTCGAGGCCAATTCTCTAAATCCCCAGTGGAGTCGCCAGACTATAGGACACAAAACTTGACGACGCTGTTCTAGGCTCGCGGCCTAGTTGGGAGTACGAAATAACATGGAGTCGCCACCCGGTGTGAACCGGGACAAAGATTTAAGGCCGCACTCACCCCTCGCAAGGGAAGACCTCAAACCGTTGGGTTCAGAATGGTCCCTTACTTATGTCATTTGTGATGATATGATTTGTGCAATAAACTAACCGAATCTATTCAACATTCATGCTCAAGGGTACTTAGATCTAACATGCTTTCATCCAATTAATTCCACGCAATGTAACATAACAAGCATATTGAACCATTAAATCAACATGTATAAATAATTACCCAAACGCATCATAAACTAAGAACATGCATAAAGAACAACCTAAACATGTTTTAACAAATAAATGACAAACTAAATTAAACCATGCTTTAAATAATAAACAAATAACCTAAAGACTATAACATGCTCAAATACAAATTTGGATGAGACGAGATATGTGTATCTTAAGTGGTACGTGGCATTGTATCCCGAGTGCAGACCATACTACCGTCCATTCGGAATCGGCTATGGAATTTACGTCCGGGTTTCCATCCGATATACCACAAAAGGGAACACATATCCTGCTCATCCAACAATCACATCATGCTTCAAACGACTCTCATGCAATTATATATCAAAATAAATAAAACAAAAATAAAGAAGATAAGTAAAAAAGGTACCCTCAGGTCTAACCTCTTTTGTCGTCTTAGAAAGGGCGTTACACGTCCGTTGGAAGAGAGATTGATCCGATGCTTTTCCAATTCGTCTACTTAACGTTTTCCCTCGTTGTTTTGATGCTTGGGCTGTTGTTTTAAGTCCGTTTCGCTGCTGTTTCGCTGCTCTGTTTCAGGTCACTGTTTTGGTCGTTTAGTGGACTGTTTTGAGTTATTTTGAAGGCTTGGGGGGGTGCGTTTGTAAGGATTTTTTAGGGAAACTTTATGGAGGTTTTTGGGATGGTGTTTAGGTGATTTTAGGACTGTTTTATAGGCCAAAGTCGCAACAAAAACTGACCAGAATAGCAAGCTAAACTCGGCAGTTCACTGGTGCAGTGGGGTGTTTTCAGGGACAGTTTTGGGGCTGCGAATGGGGCTGTGTTGGAGGGTGTTTAGTGCGACTTTAGGGCTGTCAATAAGGTTTATTTGTGGGTGTTTTAGAGCTTTGAATGGGGGCTGGAACTCGGCAATGGAGGGTTAAGTTTAGGGCTTGGGCGTGAAGGGTGTTGATGATGGAGGGAAGGTGCGGCAATGGAGGCTATTGGATCTTGAAGGTGCGGCAATGGAGGCTTCAGGGGGATGCTTGGGCGTGCAATGGAGGCTTAAGAGAGTGCTTTAGGCGTGTGAGAGAGATGTATGAGCTAGGTTTGTGAATGGGGGTGAAGGCCTCTTTTTATAGGCAAAGAGAGAAGATTTTCCTAATTTGAATAGGAAAGAATCTCCTAATTGGTGTCTAACAAGGAATGGATCTCCTAATTTGGATTTGTGATTGGATTTGATTTGGTAGGGATTTGATTTGATTTCTTTTATTTAGGTAAGGATTTTACAAGATTTTAGCATGTGAAAAATGTGCATATACCTAAATAAAGAGGGCATGGGCGTGAATCACTCTCCTTGGGTGTGTGGTTTTGGTTTGACTTGGTTTGACTTGGGTATTTTGGTTTGGTTTGGGTTTGGTTTGGGTTTTGGGCCTTAGGTAAGCTTTGAAACGGAAGTCCAACAAACAACCGGAGCCAAACAACGAGGTTAAATCCAACAAAAATTCCATTTTCCAACTTTACCCTTCCAACGTCCGTTTCCCGCGACTTTCATGACTAAAGAGGTAGTTGCCTCCATACGAGACTCATCATTGGGCTAATGTGTAAAAATGCAATGCCTACAGTGAGAAATGGGAGGAGGAACTCATGAAACTGGAGACATTGACCCTCAATGAGAAGAAGGAACCTGAGAAAGATATTGTTGTAGAGGAGGAAATATCCGTAGATGATGAGGATGTTTACCTCCCAGATTTATTTGAGTGTACTCATTCTTTTGCTAGCAATAAAGACAGTATTTCTGCTTACTTGGCTGAGTCTTCTCTTTTCCTATTACATGATCTAAGCATATTTGATATCAACTCCAATAAGACAAATGCCTTTAACCTTGGGACACCTGAGGATCCTAAGGAAATTTTGATTGCAAGTAAGGTTACTTCTGAGGAAAGGGTGAAAATAGAAGAAGTATTGATCAGGTATGCTAGAGTTTTTGCTTGGTCCTATGAAGACATGCCCGGGGTAGATAGAAGCATTGCTCAACATTCTATTCCGACTTATCCGAACATGAGGCCGGTGAAACAGAAACTTCGACGAATGAGACCAGAATGGGCTGAGAAGGTTAGAGAAAAAGTCAAGAAACAAATTGACGTGGGTTTCCTGGAAGTGGTAAAATATCCCGAATGGTTAGCGAACATTGTGCCGGTACCGAAGAAGGATGGAAAGGTCAGAATGTGTGTGGACTACAGAGACCTCAATAAGGCTTGTCCGAAAGACGACTTTCCTCTACCGCATATAGATGTATTGGTTGATAGTGCAGCTTTGTCGGCCATGTATTCATTTGTAGACGGGTTTTCTGGGTACAATCAAGTTCTCATGGCAGAGGAAGATAAGCACAAGACTGCCTTTGTCACCGAGTGGGGTACTTATTGTTACAAAGTGATGCCGTTTGGGCTCAAGAATGTAGGAGCTACTTATCAGAGAATGGCTACTACCTTGTTCCATGACTTGATGCACAAAGAGATCGAAGTATATGTGGATGACATGATGGTGAAATCCGAGACAAGGGACGGGCATATTGAGGCACTTGAGAAGTTCCTTCAGAGGGTTGACAAGTACAATTTGAGATTGAACCCCAAGAAATGTGTGTTTGGGGTAACGTCAGGGAAACTGCTGGGACATACAGTTGGAATGGGAGGAATAGAAGTAGACTCTGAGAAGATCAAAGCGATCACCGAGATGCCAGCACCGAAGACAGAAAGAGAGGTCAGGGCGTTCCTTGGGAAGATTCAGTATATCGGTCGGTTCATTACCAAGTTGACTTCAGTGTGTGAGCCTATCTTTAAGCTGTTGAGAAAAGACCAGCCAGTAAAATGGAATGAACAGTGTCAGACAGCCTTCGACAGAATCAGAGAGTATTTGGTAAAGCCACCTGTTTTGAAACCTCCGAGACCGGGAAAGCCTTTGGTACTGTATTTGGCTATAGAGTCAGAAGCATTGGGAGCAATGATGGTACAGGCAGATGAGACAGGGGTAGAACATGCAGTTTACTATCTGAGTAAGAAGATGCTCCCGTATGAGGCTCGTTATCAAGAGGTAGAGAAGATCTGTTTGGCAGTAGTGTGGGCTTCCAGAAAGTTGCGGCATTACTTCCAGTCCTACAAGATCCAGGTAGTGGCAAAAGAGAACCCTTTGAAGTATCTGCATTTAGTGCCGTCGCTAGTGGAAAGTTGGGCAGATGGTTAGTATTGTTGACGGAGTTTGACATTGAGTACCTCACCTCCAAGGTAATCAAAGGGCGAGCAGTGGCGGAGTTCCTAGCACTACAGCCTATTGAGGGGGATCAATATAAGTTTGAGTTCCCAGATGAAGAAATCAGTGCTATAGCAGTTCAGGGATGGAAAATGTATTTCGACGGAGCAGTTAATTACAAAGGAGCCGGAATTGGAATTATGATAGTGACCCCTGAGGGAGAAACTTTGCCCATGGCCAAGAGGTTAACATTCAGAGTAACAAACAACATGGCCGAATATGAAGCCTGTGCTTTTGAGTTGACTGCATTGATAGCCTTGAAAGCCGAAAGTGTTGAGGTCTACGGAGATTCGATGCTGGTAATCCGTCAGTTGCAAGGAGATTGGGAATTGAAAGAAGAACGATTGAAGCCCTATCTTTTCCACCTCAGAGAGTTGGCCCAGGCCATCCCTAATTGTAAGTTTCAGCACTTGCCGCGAGAAGAGAATCAGATGGCAGATGCACTGGCCACACTTGCAGCTACTTGGGAAAATCCAGAGAAGTTAGTGATGAGACCATTGGTATTGACTACAGCAAACAGGCCGATTTATGAGACAGAGAAAGTTCTGGAAGTGGAAATTGACGACGGTAAGCCTTGGTACCATGACATTCAGAGGTATCTAGAGCACGGGGAATTCCCAAAAGGGGCCGGCAGAAAAGACAGATTGGCCATTCAGAAATTGGCCTCTCAGTATGTGATCTTGAAAGGAGAACTGTACAAAAGACAAGCAAACGGCATTCAGTTGAAATGTTTGGGAAAAAAAGAAGCTCAGAAAGTGATGGAAGAGGTACATGCCGGGGTATGTGGTCCGCACATGAATGGGTTGAACTTGTCCCGCAAGATAGTGAGACAGGGGTTTTATTGGTCGACTATGGAGACAGACTGCGCAAGGATGGTAAAGCACTGTCACGACTGTCAGATACATGGCAATCTGAGTCATCTGCCACATACAGAGTTGCACGGGCTGTCAGAGCCATGGCCGTTCTCAGCATGGGGGATTGACATGATCGGGGAAATTCGACCGAATGCATCTAATGGACATCGCTTCATAGTAGTAGCAGTGGATTACTTCTCAAAGTGGGTAGAAGCTGAGTCGTTCCGGAACGTTACAGCAAAACAGATGGCCAAGTTCATAGCACAGAACCTCATTTGTCGGTATGGTATGCCGCACCACGTGGTCACGGACAATGGGGTACAGTTTCAAGAAGAGACAAAGGCAATGCTACAAAGGTACGGGATAGGCCATCATAAGTCATCACCTTATAGGCCACAAGCGAATGGGGCAGTTGAGGCAGCCAACAAGACTGTAAAGAAATTCTGGCTAAGATGACAGAGAACTGCAAGGATTGGGCTGAGAGACTACCGTATGCCTTGTGGGGGTACAGAACGTCAATCAGAACAGCAACGGGTGCAACACCTTACTCTTTAGTGTACGGGATGGAAGCGGTACTACCGGTGGAAATGGAAATACAGTCTATGAGGGTATTAGCAGAGACAGAGTTACCTGAGTCAGAATGGGCCGCACAGAGATTTGATCAGTTAGCACTGTTGGACGAGAGAAAAGGATAAGAGCCTTACATCACATGCAGTTATATCAGAAGAGACTAGCCGGGCCTTCAACAAGAAAGTACGTCCCACAAAGATCAGAAAGGGTGATTTAGTACTTAAGCACTCGAGGCCGTCAACGACAGATCCAAGAGGGAAATTCAGGCCGAACTGGGAAGGACCCTACATCGTTCAGAAAGTCATGGGAAATGGAGCAGTGAAGTTGTCGGACCTCGAGGGAAATGAATTCACAGAACCAATCAATATTGACAGGTTGAAGCTGTACTTTGCTTGAGAATACTTGGTCGCCAGTGGAAGACCTAACCCAACGGAATAAGAAAACTCCTGCATACATGCATACACGTAACCTATATTGCATTTTTTTGTGTTTGTTCTGTTTTGTGTAAACAGGTGTTGAAGCCAGAAAAGAGCGAGGCCCATATCGGCTGAGGAGCGAGGCTCCACATTGTACCAGCTTGGGGGCGAGGCCCATATCGGCTGAGGAGCGAGGCTCCACATCCCATCATGTCAGCTTGGGGGCGAGGCCCATATCGGCTGAGGAGCGAGGTTCCACATCACATTATATCAGCTTGGGGGCGAGGCCCATATCAGCTGAGGAGCGAGGCTCCACATTGTACCAGCTTGGGGGCGAGGCCCATATCGGCTGAGGAGCGAGGCTCCACATTGTACCAGCTTGGGGGCGAGGCCCATATCGGCTGGGGAGCGAGGCTCCACACCACATCGTATCGGCTGGGGAGCGAGGCTCCACATCACATCACATTAGTTTACGGGCGAGGCCCACATCCTCAACAGTATCGAGATGCATCTCAGGATCGAGGTCCACTGCAGCATCAGCTCAGCTCGAGACAGCTAGCTAGCCAGGTAAGTAAAAAATGCATTGCATAGACTTTGATAGGACTGTCATTGTCACACACTGCACAAGCCCCATCAAAGTGGGGGCGATTGTAGGCATTGCATTTTCGCATGTGAAACCCGATGATGAGTCTCACTTGGAGGCACTACTTTTTTAGCTAAGGATATTGTGGGAAACGGAGGTCGGAAGGGGAAATTCAGAATAAGTGCGTCATCAAGTTCATTCCACAAGTTCACTGTCTTCGTTGGTGCTGCGTTCGTTACTTCGTTCGAACGTCAGGCAGATTGCGGACGTTCGTTCCACGTTCGAATTGGCGTTCGAACGGAGTCGGTATTTCTGGTTTTGCTGCTAGTCTCGCACCCCAGCCCAATTAGCCCCCCAAAGCCCATAAAACACATCCCAATTTAAATAAATAAATATTAAAATAAATAAAATATTTAAATCATTTACCAATTATAAAACATAAAATAAAATCATGCCTAATATAAATAAATCAAATATATTATATACTAAAACTAAAAATAAGATATGCCTAATTAAAATCAATCATAACCCATTAAAGCCAATCATATATTTGACTTCCTAATT
Source organism: Zanthoxylum bungeanum (assembly GCA_019454045.1). Taxonomy (NCBI): domain Eukaryota; kingdom Viridiplantae; phylum Streptophyta; class Magnoliopsida; order Sapindales; family Rutaceae; genus Zanthoxylum; species Zanthoxylum bungeanum. Next base: position 78,667 of record SKCR01014343.1, on the reverse strand, counting down.
CAATAAGATATACACCAATTTAAATTAGTTGACTTCCTAAATTAAAATATTTTGTCCCCCTTCAATCTTGTATGCCTTTCCCATCTCTCCTTATTTGGAAACCAAATCCCTTCCCTTGTCAACCCTAACCCTTCTCTATATAAACCACCTTCACCAAGCCTCTTCCTCTCCTCTAGTTCACAGATATACACAAGAAAAAGAAGCCTTCCCATTGACGCCCATTGTAAGCAAGAAACAACAAGAATTTCTCTCCAATCTCTCTAGCTTATACACACAAAACACAGCAGCCTAAACCACACCAAAACAGTCCTTAAAATCCCTCAAAACAGTAACATAAAAGACACTTACCATCCTTGAAATAACCATACAAAACCACACCAAAAAGAACATCAAAACAGTCCACCAACAGTAAGCAAAAAATACAGAGGGAACGGCAGCAAAACCACAAGGAAACGGCAGAAAAAACGAAGTCGGAACAGTAGCTTGAGTGGCCGAACAGCGAAGGAAGAGGCAAACCAGTGAACCAGAAAAGTTGCGGAGCTTTCCCCCCCCTTCGATCTTCGTGGAACGCGAGTCCGAGAGACAGCTTAAAAGGTTAGACCTGAGGGTATCCTTCACACTTATTCTTATTTAATTTCTGGTTATTTATTTTGATTATATCTTCTGTATTTGTGGCATTTGTGTGTGTTGTGATGCGTGTTGTGGGTATTGGATGAATGGAAGAGTGTCGTCTCTTGTGGTATATAGGATGGAAACCCAGACGTAAATTCCGTAGCCGAATCCGAATGGACGGTAGTGCGGTCTGTACTTGGGACACAACTCCACGTACCACTTGAGTAAAACAGCACCTCCTCTTGTTTTGAGTTGCTTTGGTTTATTTAATTCTTGTCATTTAAATTCTGCATGTTGTTTAATCTCATGATACGATCGAGTGCATGGGCTTAGTAAGTGCGATGAAAGGTTCCCTAATTGGAGGGTTAAAATCCTTCACCACGATGCTTTGCCGCACTGATTGATGTGTGTTCGGTTGAATGCGAAATACGTTCAATCGGACATACTTAGTTTGATATGATTGTCTTTATTTTCGTATGCATGATTCAACCGAGCGCATGGGCTTAGTAAGTGCGATGTGAGATCCCCTATGGGGATGGGCTAAAGCCCGTTACCACGAGGCTTTGCCGCGCCGGTTGATGTGTGTTCGGTTGGATACAAGATACGTTCAATCGGGCACACTATGTTTAATATTATTGCTTTTCATTCTATGTATGTATGATTCAGTCGAGCGCATGGGCTTAGTATGTTGGTCTAAAGGTCCTCTCTTTGAGAGATCAAGAGCCCCAAAAGGCCATCTTTACGGCAGTAACTTCGCCGCGCCCCCTTATTTTTGTCGTTTATGTATCGCATCCCATTTCATGCATCAGGTCTGTTCCCGTTCGAACGAGTTTACGAACGCAACTCGAACGCGCATGTATTTTGCCTTGTCATGCATCAGGTCTCCCTCATGTTCGAACGCGTTCACGAACGCCATACGAACGTAGGCATTCTGTTTCATTTCCGTTCGAACGCGTTAACAAACGCTATACGAACGTGAGCATTCTGTTTCATTTCAGTTCGAACGCGTTATCAAACGCCATACGAACGAGAACCTTCTGTTTTCCGTTCGAACGCGTTTACGAACGCTACACGAACGCGCACCCACTGTCTTAGTTTCATAAGGCATCAGGTCTGGTTCCGTTCGAACACGTTCTCGGACGCTACACGAACGCGAACCTTCTGTTTACCGTTCAAACGCATTTACGAACGCTACACGAACGCGCACCCACTGAATCGAGTCATCTTCATTAGATTTCTTGCATAGTTTTCCTAGTAGCTATCCCCACATGTATGAATACAACTATGTTAATGAATTAAAATTCATATGCTTGTGTCGTGATAACATTTGAGTATTATTTCTTGTGGTATATCGGACGATTCCGAATGGACGGTAGTGCGGTCTGTACTTGGGATACAATTCCATGTACCACTTGGAAAAGTGCCCATATGTATGTTTGTATGGTTAATATGTGTGCTTGTGTTTTCTTGAATGTAATATGCAAATAAAGTTGTATGTTTGTTGCTATTTTGATATATGTTAAGCATGCGATTTTAGATATGAGATATATGTGAAATGTGTGCATAAGTTTTATTTTGCATATGAGAATTTAGAAGCATGATACTCTTGGAAATAAGTGTTACTTAAGCTTGATTAATTATTACATAAATCCTTCATTACAAGTGACATGAGTAAGGGACCATTCCGAAACCAACGGTTTGAGGTCTTCCCTTGCGAGGGGTGAGTGCGGCCTTAAATCTTTGTCCCGGTTCACACCGGGTGCGCGACTCCATGTTATTTCGTACTTCCCAACTAGTGCCGCGAGCCTAGAACATGCGTCGCCCAGGTTCTGTTGTCTACAGTCTGGCGACTCCACTGGGGATATGAGAATTGGCCCGAAATATTGTCTTGTAATGAGTGGATTTATGTTTTAATTGGCCATGTCTATAGTGGATAAGTGAGGGTTTAATCAGGGCACTTTGAGGCTAGGTAATGGTTTGGTGTCTTCCTTCACTCACTACCTTTCTAGAAGGAAAAGCTGTGAGGATACCTACATGACCATCTACTCGTAGCCTTTGTGATGGACTAATTTGGAGGACTCGTTGTTTATTCCTGACACCAAGCGATAAGAGCCTAAGAGGCTTGGGTATTTAAGTGAGCCTCGCTCCACCTTCCCTCTGGGGAATCTACAATGGGAAATCCATTTGACAGTCCGTCACACACCATAGCTCATTGGCACGTACCTTAGTGTATAAAAAGGGATACGCTCACTTGGTCGCCTGAACCCTTGAGTGGGGAGACCTAGTTGTGGGCTATCCTTCGCCGGTGAGAGCCTTTGTCCATACTCTTGCAAATCCACCCATAAACCGGTTTGTATGGTTAAAGTAACAATTATTTCCTTGAGAATGTGCTTATGGACCATCCTCATTTGGATGCAGTTGGACTATTATCAGAAATGCGGGCTTGATGGGCCATTTAAACTGGGGCAAGTTCGTATGTATGACTATTAGGCCCAAGGCTTCTGAAATGTTGATGGGCCATTATGTGAAAATTATTATGTTATGTTTGTATTATCTCCCTCCTATGCTTGTGTTTGGGAACATTATCGTTAGGATCCATTTGGACCATTTGTCATGGGATATGGACTTGTTGGGCCATTTAAATTGGGACAAGGATGTATTCCATGACTATTGGGCCAAAGGCGTCTAAGTGTTGGTGGGCCACCTTGTGCTTATGTTCGGAATATTATCATTTGGATTTAGTTGGGCTCTTTCCATAAGACATGAACTCGTTGGGCCATTTAAACTGGGACGGGTTCACTCTTATGACAGTTGTCCCAAAGCTTCTAAAATGATAATAGGCCGATTTGTTTGAGAATTTTATTTTATTTAGTATGTTATATGTTACATGCATCTCATGCACCTCATGCATCCATAATCATGTTAACACCATCTATGTCTCCAAAAGACAACATAGATACCGTTTGGGTTAGAGAAGGGACAAGGCTCACTAAAAGAACAAGTATGAGTGAATCTGATAATGAGGTGTCCCGTATGGATCAGTTAGAGAACAGTCTCGCCAAAGTCACTGAACAGTTGCAGGCTTTGACTACTGCTGTGGCTGGAATAGCCGGTCTCGTGCTGGAGGTAGTTCTGGGGATGCAAGACCAGAGGAACCTCCGAACAGATTGGGGGATGATACCCCCACTTTTGATGATATGGCAGAGTATGCAGCAGGCAGAGTATCTGGGTCTCAGGCAGAGTTACACAAACTTCGGGATCAGGTTGAGTCGGTTACCGCAAGATGAGGGGTAAGAATGAGGACTTGCTGGATTATGACACATTGACTTTTGAGGACAGTTGCCGGTACAGTTCAAGATGCCGGATATGGCTAAGTTCAACGGGAATGGGGATCCGAGGGTGCATCTCCGACAGTTTGTATCAGTCATGAGTTCAGTTGGCTTATTCTCAGCGTCAGGTACAGAAAATGTTTGGATGTCGCTGGAAGGAGCTCCCGTGGTGTGTACCACAGTTTGGAAGAAAGTAAAGGAAGATTGGAGGGAGTTAGCCGATGCTTTCCTGAAGCAATATGTCACCGACTTGGAGATCGATCTGTCACTCCGTGATCTGGAGAATGTTAAGCAGAAAGCGGAGAGTTTTAAGGAGTATGTGGACCGGTGGAGGGGTCAGTTATTGAAAATGCAGACTAGGCCTTCGGAGAAGGATCAGATCAAGATGATTATCAAGGGCACCAAGCCCTCTATTTATGGCAAGTTGAGGAGGATGACCTCCATGATTGCAGACTTTCGGTAGTTGAGGGAAACTGTCATGGATATTGAGGAAGAAGAGGCCGAGAATAGAAAATTCTATGGTCTAAACAGGAGGCCCATTGGGGGAACATCGGGAACAAAGCCCGTTTCTGCTGAAATTGCTGATATCCGGAACAGGCAGTTTTCCAACTTGGGAAGGCCCCTGTCTAAGGTGCTAGAAAAATTGAAGAAGGCAAGGGCTCTTGAAACCCTTGGATACCAAACCATTACCCAATCCCCTACCATCACATTATAACCTAAGCCTTTACTGCCACTTCCACCAACAAAAAGGCCATGACATCCGACAATTGCGCCCGACTCCGCCATGAAATCCAAGACCTAATAGACTCAAAAAAAAACCCAACCCAGAAACAGAACAACACCTGACACACAGAAACCCCTTACCCAACTACCGTGCCGTACCACCACCAGCCTACATGATCAATTCTGGCCTCCCAGAAGACCTTGTCCTGAAATCCTTTCACCCTCAAGCCTTTTGCCTGGGAATCTGGGATAGCACTAGTGAGGATGAGTTTGAACAGGGAAAAACTTCTGGCTTGATTTCTCTAGCAGTGATGAGGAAGAAGTAAGGGGAATGACGCGGAGCGGTCGTTTTATAATGATATGGCGGAAAAGGGTAAGGAAGCTTTGACAGATGGTAGAGAAGTGGTTGAGACTGCAGAAAATACTGAAGGTGATGTAGTGCTGAGGCAATTGAGGAAGACTAGAGCACAAGTGAGTATCTGGGAACTATTGTGCATCTCGGGAGCATAGGCAGGCTATGGTTGAGGCCTTGAGCAAGATTGTGGTACCGGAGGATGCCAACCCCGCAATGTTTGTTGGGTCGGTTTAGAAAGAAGCTTTACAGATATCCTTTTCTGAGGATGAACTTCCGGTGGAGGGAAGAAATCATAACAGGCCTCTATTTATCAGGGCCGAGGTGAGGGGCAAGAAAACTCCATGTGTGATGGTGGATGATGGTTCGTCCATCAATGTGTGCCCGTTGAAAATTCTGGCAAGATTGGGTATGAAAGCAACAGACTTAGACCCCTCCAGTATGACTATTAAGGCTTATGATGACAGTAAGCGGGGAGTTGAGGGTACCTTTGTGGCTATGGTCAAGGTAGGGTCGATTGAAGATGAGTTGAGTTCACAGTGCTGGACATCCCAGCCACTTTTGCCTTATTGTTGGGAAGGCCTTGGTTTCACAAACTTGGGGGCGTGCCTTCCACTTTGCATCAGATGATCAAATTCCGTATGAGGGAGAAGTTGTTACCATCCGGGCTGAGTTAGATAATGCCGTGGCTGCCTTGGAGATACAACCTTTCACGAGGTTTCAGGTGTCAGCTACTTTCGAGGAATTGGTGGATCCTAGGGTGGCTAGGATTATGGAGAAGATGAAGTTTGAGCCGGGAAAAGGTTCAAAATTGCCGGATTTCAGAGGACAGACTACTCGGAAGGTTTGGGGTACAAATCTGACGAAGAAAAGCCAAAGGTCAAGAAAAAGGGCCTGAGACTGATGGAGTGCTTTGTGAAAGCTTCAGGGTATCAAAGAGAGCCTGAACCTGTGGAAGTCAATGGGATTGTGGTACTGGGTTTGAGATCTTCCAGGATTTGTTGGGTGAGAAGCCACTGACTGAGGGAACTGAGGAAACAGAGAGTTGGGAAGAAGAGCTGATGAAGTTAGAGAGCCTGACTCTGGAAGAGGATGAGAAGCCAGAGGAAGACATGATTGCAAAGGAAGAAGTGTCTATAGATGATGAAGACATTTACCTTCCTGATTTATTTGAATGTACTTCCGCATTATCCAATAATAAAGACATTTCTTTTGCTTACTTGCCTGAGTCATTTCCGTTTACTCTGCATGAATCAAGCATATTTGACATCAGTTCAGCCAGAACTATTGCATTTAACTTGGGCACACTTGAGAACCCCAAAGAAATTTTGATTGCAATTGAAGTAACCTCCAAAGAGAGGGAGAAACTAGAAGAAGTGTTGGTCAGATATGCCAAAGTATTTGCTTGGTCCTATGAGGACATGCCTGGGGTAGACAGAAACATTGCCCAGCACACAATACCAACTTATCCGAATATGAGGCCAGTGAAACAGAAACTCAGACGGATGAGACCAGAATGGGCTGAGAAAGTCAGAGAGGAAGTCAAAAACAGATAGATGTGGGGTTTTGGAAGTGGTAAAGTATCTGAATGGTTGGCTAACATAGTACCGGTGTACGAAGAAAGATGGGAAGGTCAGAATGTGTGTAGACTACAGAGATCTCAATAAAGCTTGTCCGAAAGATGATTTCCCTTTGCCGCATATAGATGTTCTGGTTGATAGCGCGGCTTTATCCGCTATGTATTCTTTTGCAGATGGGTTTTCAGGTTACAATCAGGTTCTCATGGCTGAGGAAGATAAACACAAGACTGCATTTGTTACCGAGTGGGGTACCTATTGTTACAAGGTTATGCCGTTTGGGCTTAAGAATGCGGGAGCCTACTTATCAGCGGATGGCCACTACACTTTTCCATGACTTGATGCACAAAGAGATTGAGGTGTATGTGGATGACATGATGGTGAAGTGAAATCAGAAACAAGATTTGGGCATATTGAGGCATTGGAAAGGTTCCTTCAGAGAGTTGACAGATATAACCTGCGGCTTAACCCCAAGAAATGTGTGTTTGGGGTGACATCAGGGAAATTGCTTGGTCATACAGTGGGAATGGGCGGAATAGAGGTAGACTCCGAAAAGATCAAGGCAATCACAGAAATGCCTGCACCGAAGACAGAAAAGGAAGTCAGAGCATTCTTGGGGAAGATTCAGTACATCAGTCGGTTTATTGCCAAGCTGACATCGGTTGTGAGCCTATCTTCAAACTGTTGAGAAAAGATCAGCCAGTGAGATGGAATGAACAGTGTCAGACCGCCTTCGACAGAATCAGAGAGTACTTGGTGAAGCCACCTGTATTGAGACCTCCGAGACCGGGCAGACCTTTGATATTGTATTTGGCTATAGAATCAGAAGCATTGGGGGGTATGATGGTTACAGGCAGATGAGACAGGGGTAGAACATGCAGTGTATTATTGAGTAAGAAGCTGCTTCCGTATAAGCTCGCTCGATCAGGAAGTTGAAAAGATATGTCTTGCAGTGGTATGGGCTTCCAGAAAGTTGCGGCATTATTTCCAGTCATACAAGATCCAGGTAGTGGCAAAGGAGAATCCTCTGAAATATCTTCATTCAGTGCCTTCACTAGTGGGAAAACTGGGCCGATGGTTGGTATTGTTGACAGAGTTTGACATTGAGTATCTCACCTCCAAAGTGATCAAGGGACGAGTAGTAGCGGAGTTTCTGGCATTGCAACCTGTTGAGGGGGATCAGTATAAGTTTGAGTTTCCAGATGAAGAGATCCAAGCAATAACAGTTCAGGATGGAAGATGTACTTTGACGGAGCAGTGAATTACAAGGGTGCCAGAATTGGGATCGTGATAGAACCCCGAGGGAGAGACTTTGCCTTTGGCCAAGAGGTTGACATTCAGAGTGACTAATAACATGGCCGAGTATGAAGCATGTGCTTTTGGTTTGACAACATTGATAGCCTTGAAGGCCGGAAGTGTTGAAATCTACGGAGATTCTATGTTGGTAGTCCAGCAGATGCGAGGAGAATGGGAATTGAAGGAAGAACGGTTGAAGCCTTACCTCTTCACCTCAGAAAATTGGCACGGGTTATCCCCGAGTGTAAGTTTCAGCACCTACCGAGAGAAGAGAATCAGATGGCGACGCATTGGCTACACTAGCAGCGACTTGGGAAAATCCAGAGAAGTTAGTGATGAGACCGTTGGTACTGACAACAGCAAGTAAACCTGCTTATGAGATAGAAAGAATTCTGGAAGTTGAGGTTGACGACGGTAAACCTTAGTATTATGACATTCAGAGGTATCTGGAACATGGTGTGAATTCCCGGAAGGGGCGGGCAGAAAAGACAGAATAGCCATTCAGAAGTTAGCTTCCCAGTATGTGACTTTGAAAGGGGAATTGTACAAGAGGCAGGCAAATGGTATTCAGCTGAAGTGTTTGAGGAAAGAAGAAGCTCAACATGTAATGGAAGAGGTACACGCCGGGGTATGTGGTCCGCACATGAACGGGTTGAATCTGTCTCGCAAGATAGTGAGACAAGGTTTTTATTGGTCAACCATGGAAACAGACTGCGCGAAGATGGTAAAGCACTGTCATGACTGTCAAGCACATGGCAATTTGAATCACTTACCGCACACAGAATTGCACGGGTTGTCAGAGCCGTGGCCTTTCTCAGCATGGGGAATTGATATGATTGGGGAAATTCGACCAAATGCATCAAATGGGCATCGCTTTATAGTGGTGGCAGTAGATTACTTCTCAAAGTGGGTGGAAGCCGAATCATTCCGTAATGTTACAGCGAAACAGATGGCAAGGTTCATAGCTCGGAACCTCGTTTGTCGGTATGGTATGCCGCATCATGTAGTGACAGACAACGGGGTCCAGTTTCAAGGGAGACGAAAGCAATGTTACAGAGGTATGGGATAGGCCACACAAGTCATCACCGTACAGGCCGCAGGCAAATGGGGCAGTTGAGGCAGCCAACAAGACTATAAAGACAATTTTAGCTAAGATGACAGAGAATTGCAGAGATTGGGCCGAGAAATTACCGTATGCTTTGTGGGGGTACAGAACATCAGTAAGAACAGCAACAGGGGCCACACCTTACTCTTTGGTCTACGGAATGGAAGCAGTGTTGCCAATAGAAATGGAAATACAGTCCCTGAGGGTATTAGCAGAGGCAAAATTACCGGAACATGAATGGGCCGCACAGAGATTTGATCAGTTAGCACTATTGGATGAGAAGAGAACAAAGTCTTTGTATCACATGCAGTTGTATCAGAAGAGACTAGCTCGGGCATTCAATAAGAAAGTACGCCCTACCAAGATCAGAAAGGGTGATTTGGTACTTAAGCAGTCGAGGCCGTCGACGACAGATCCGAGAGGGAAATTCAGGCCGAATTGGGAATGACCCTACATCGTTCAGAAAGTTATGGGAAATGGAGCAGTGAAGTTGTCAGATCTCGAGGGAAATGAATTCACAGAACCAATCAATGTCGACAGGCTGAAGCTGTACTTTGCTTAAGAAGACTTGGTCGCCAAAGGAAGACCTAACCCAACGGAATGAGAAAACTCATGCATACATGCATACACGTAACCTATATTGCCTTTTTTGTTTGTGCTGTTTTGTGTAAACAGGTGATGAAGAAGGAAAAGAGCAAGGCCCATATCGGCTGAGGAGCGAGGCTCCACATCACATCATGTCAGCTTGGGGGCGAGCCCGTATCAGCTGAGGAGCGAGGCTCCATGTCACATTATATCAGCTCGGGGGCGAGCCCATATCGGCTGAGGAGCGAGGCCACATCACATCATGTCAGCTTGGGGGCGAGGGCCGTATAGCTGAGGAGCGAGGCTCCATGTCACATTATATCAGCTCGGGGGCGAGGCCCATATCGGCTGAGGAGCGAGGCCCAATCACATCATGTCAGCTTGGGGGCGAGGCCCGTATCAGCTGAGGAGCGAGGCTCAATGTCACATTATATCAGCTCGGGGGCGAGGCCCATATCGGCTGAGGAGCGAGGCTCCACATCACATCATCATTTCGAGGGCGAGGTCCCTATAGTCAGCGGTGTTGGGTAGAGGTGCCAGGGTCGAGGTGCCCCCGTTGTCAGTTGTAGTTTCGGGTCGAGGTGCCCAGGGTCGAGGTGCCCAAATACATCATCAGTTCGAGGGCGAGGTCCCTATAGTCAGCGGTGTTGGGTCGAGGTGCCCAGGGTCGAGGTGCCCCCGTTGTCAGTTGTAGTTCGGGTCGAGGTGCCCAGGGTCGAGGTGCCCACTACATCATCAATTCAAGGGCGAGGTCCCTATAGTCAGCGGTGTTGGGTCGAGGTGCCCAGGGTCGAGGTGCCCCCGTTGTAAGTTGCAATTATTGGGACGCGTCCCAGGATCGAGGTCCGCTGCAGTATCAACTCAACTCGAGGCGGCAGCCGAGCCAGGTAAGTAAAAATGCATTGCATAACTTTGATAGGATTGTTCAAAGTCACACACTGCACAAGTCCCATCAAAGTGGGGGCGACTGTAGGCATTGCATTTTCGCATGTGAAACCCGATGATGAGTCTCAATTGGAGGCACTACCTTTTTAGCTAAGGATATTGCGGGAAACGGAGGTCGAAATGGGAAATTCGGAATAAGTATGTCATCAAGTTCATTCCACAAGTTCACTGTCTTCGTTGGTGCTGCGTTCGTTCCTCCGTTCGAACCTCGTGCAGATTGCGGACGTTCGTGCCGCGTGCGAGGAGGCGTTCGAACGGAGCCGATAATTCTGGTTTTGCTGCTAGCCTCACACCCCAGCCCATTTGGCCCCCCAAAGCCCATAAAACACATCCCAAATTAAATAAATAAATATTAAACATAAAATAAAATATTTAAATCATTTACCAATTATATAAAACATAAAATAAAATCATGCCTAATATAAATAAATCAAATATATTATATACTAAACTAAAAATAAGATATGCCTAATTAAAATCAATCCTAACCAATTAAAGCCCCTCTATATTTGACTTCCTAATTCAATAAGATATACACCAATTTAAATTAGTTGACTTCCTAAATTAAAATATTTTGTCCCCCCTCAATCTTGTATATGCCTTTCCCATCTCTCCTTATTTGGAAACCAAATCCCTTCCCTTGTCAACCTAACCCTTCTCTATATAAACCACACTTCACCAAGCCTCTTCCTCTCCTCTAGTTCACGCATATACACAAGAAAAAGAAGCCTTCCCATTGACGCCCTTGTAAGCAAGAAACAACAAGAATTTCGCTCCAATCTCTCTAGCTTATACACACAAAACACAGCAGCCTAAACCACACCAAAACAGTCCTTAAAATCCCTCAAAACAGTAACATAAAAGACACTTACCATCCTTGAAATAACCATACAAAACCACACCAAAAAGAACATCAAAACAGTCCACCAACAGTAAGCAAAAAATACAGAGGGAACGGCAGCAAAACCACAAGGAAACGGCAGCAAAACGGAGTCGGAACAGTAGCTTGAGTGGTCGAACAGCGAAGGAAGAGGCAAACCAGTGAACCAGAAAAGTTGCGGAGCTTTCCCCCCCTTTCGATCTTCGTGGAACGCGAGTCCGAGAGACAGCTTAAAAGGTTAGACCTGAGGGTATCTTTCACACTTATTCTTATTTAATTTCTGGTTATTTATTTTGATTATATCTTCTGTATTTGTGGCATTTGTTGTGTGTGTGATGCGTGTTGTGGGTATTGGATGAATGGAAGAGTGTCGTCTCTTGTGGTATATAGGATGGAAACCCAGACGTAAATTCCGTAGCCGAATCCGAATGGACGGTAGTGCGGTCTGTACTTGGGACACAACTCCACGTACCACTTGAGTAAAACGGCACCTCCTCTTGTTTTGAGTTGCATTGGTTTATTTAATTCTTGTCATTTAAATTATGCATGTTGTTTAATCTCATGATACGATCGAGTGCATGGGCTTAGTAAGTGCGATGAAAGGTTCCCTATTGGAGGTTAAAATCCTTCACCACGATGCTTGCCGCACCGATTGATGTGTGTTCGGTTGAATGCGAAATACGTTCAATCGGACATACTTAGTTTGATATGATTGTCTTTATTTTCGTATGCATGATTCACCGAGGGCATGGGCTTAGTAAGTGCGATGTGAGATCCCCTATGGGGATGGACTAAAGCCCGTTACCACGAGGCTTTGCCGCGCCGGTTGATGTGTGTTCGGTTGGATACAAGATACGTTCAATCGGGCACACTATGTTTAATATTATTACTTTTCATTCTATGTATGTATGATTCAGTTGAGCGCATGGGCTTAGTATGTTGGTCTAAAGGTCCTCTCTTTGAGAGATCAAGAGTCCCAAAAGGCCACCTTTACGGCAGTACTTCACCGCGCCCCCTTTAGTTTTGTCGTTTATGTATCGCATCCCATTTCATGCATCAGGTCTGTTCCCGTTCGAACGCGTTTAGGAACGCAACTCGAACGCGCATGTTTTGCCTTGTCATGCATCAGGTCTCCCTCATGTTCGAACGCGTTCACGAACGCCATACGAACGTAGGCATTCTGTTTCATTTCCGTTCGAATGCGTTAACAAACGCTATACGAACGTGAGCATTCTGTTTCATTTCCGTTCGAACGCGTTATCAAACGCCATACGAACGAGAACCTTCTGTTTTCCGTTCGAACACGTTTACGAACGCTACACGAACGCGCACCCACTGTCTTAGTTTCATAAGGCATCAGGTCTGGTTCCGTTCGAACACGTTCTCGGACGCTACACGAACGCGAACCTTCTATTTACCGTTCGAACGCGTTTACGAACGCTACACGAACGCGCACCCACTGAATCGAGTCATCTTCATTAGATTTCATGCATAGTTTTCCTAGTAGCTATCCCCACATGTATGAATACACTATGTTAATGAATTACAATTCATATGCTTGTGTCGTGATAACATTTGAGTATTATTTCTTGTGTATATCGGATGGAAACTCAGACGTAAATTCCGTAGCCGATTCCGAAAGACGGTAGTGCGGTCTGTACTTGGGATACAATTCCACGTACCACTTGGAAAAGTGCCCATATGTATGTTTGTATGGTTAATATGTGTGCTTGTGTTTTCTTGAATGTAATATGCAAATAAAGTTGTATGTTTGTTGCTATTTTGATATATGTTAAGCATGCGATTTTAGATATGAGATATATGTGAAATGTGTGCATAAGTTTTATTTTGCATATGAGAATTTAGAAGCATGATACTCTTGGAAATAAGTGTTACTTAAGCTTGATTAAATTATTACATAAATCCTTTCATTACAAGTGACATGAGTAAGGGACCATTCCGAACCCAACGGTTTGAGGTCTTCCCTTGCGAGGGGTGAGTGCGGCCTTAAATCTTTGTCCCGGTTCACACCGGGTGGCGACTCCATGTTATTTCGTACTTCCCAACTAGTGCCGCGAGCCTAGAACATGCGTCGCCCAGGTTCTGTTGTCTACAACACCCGTGTTTATGTAACTTTCGTTATTTATTTTGACTGTATTTTACTTATTTCTCGAATCTTGTTTGTGTATGATGTGTGTTGTGGGTATTGGATGAATGGAAGAGTGTCGTCTCTTGTGGTATATAGGATGGAAACCCAGACGTAAATTCCGTAGCCGAATCCGAATGGACGGTAGTGCGGTCTGTACTTGGGATACAACTCCACGTACCACTTGAGTAAACGGCACCCTCTTTTGTTTTGTGTTGCTTTGGTTTATTTATTTTTCGTCACTTAAATTCTGCATGTTGCTTATTTGTGCATGACTCAATCGAGCGCATGGGCTTAGTAAGTGGAATGAAAGATCCCCTATGGGGAGGGGTTAAAGCCCTTTACCACGATGTTTTGCCGCGCCGGTTGATGTGTGTTCGGTTGGATGTTAGATGTGTTCAATCGAGCATACTTAGTTTGATATGATTGTCTTTATGTTTGTATGCATAATGCGATCGAGCGCATGGGCTTAGTAAGTGGAATGAAAGATCCCCTATGGGGAGGGGTTAAAGCCCTTTACCACGATGCTTTGTGTAGGACACAGAAAATGGACGACGCTTTTCCAGGCTCGCGGCCCGGTCGCGAGTACGGAATAGCCCGCGAGGGACGAAACCGGAGAAATAAAATAGAGTCGCCACCCGGTGTGAACCGGGAAAAAAATATTTAAGGCCGCACTCACCCCTCGCAAGGGTAGACCTCAAACCGTTGGGTTCGGAATGGTCCCTTACTTATGCCACTTGTAATGAACGGATTTGTGCAATAATTTAACCAAGTCTACTCAATAATCATGCTCAAGGGTACTTAGATCTAACATGCTTTCATCCAAATAACTTCACGCAATGTAACACAATGAGCATATTGAACCATTAAATCAACATGTATAAATCATTATCCAAACACATCATAAACTAATAACATGCATAAGAAACAACCTAAATATGCTTTAACAAATAAATAACAAACTAAATTAAACCATGCTTTAAATAATAAATAATAACCTAAAGACTATAACATGCTCAAATACAAACTTTGGATGAAACGAAATATGTGTGTCTCTCAAGTGATACGTGGCATTGTATCCCGAGTGCAAACCGCAATACCGTCCATTCGAATTCGGCTACGTAATTTACGTCCGGGTTTCCATCCGATATACCACAAGAGAGAACACATGTTCCGTTCACCCGGAAATCACATCATGCACCAATTCACAATACTCATGCGAAATAAAGTAATAAAATAACTAAAAAATAAAGGATAATAAATAAAAGGGTGCCCTCAGGTCTTACCTTTTAAGTCGCTTTCCGGGAGTGCGTTCCACGGTGCCGGAAGGGATGTCGTTTCGACTATTTTCACTGGTTCAATGTTTCTACTATTTTCACTGGTCCATTATTTCCGCTGTTTTTGCTATTTTTACCGGTCCGCTGTTTCCGCTGTTTTTGCTATTTTCACATGTGATTTTCACTCATGGTTTCAGGACGATTTTCCTCACGGTTCCAGGGCAGTTTCTGGGTTGATTTTTTGTGGTATGGGTTTTGGTTTCTGTTGCTTTGTGTCTTGTTTGGTTTGGTATTTGGGTGAGGGGCGTGAGTGGCATGGGTTTTGGTTTGTTGTTTGTTGTTTTGTATGGGTGGTTGCAGGGTATGGGTTTTGGTTATTATTTGGGAAAAGGTGGCATTATGGGCGGCTAATGTGGGGCATGGAAAAATGGGTTTGGACGTGGGGTATTGGTGAACCGGGCCGAGGATAATTTTAAAATCGAGACCGAACGAGCGAACCCGAAGTTTGAACAAGTGAACCAAATCCAACAAAAATGTCAATTTTTGACCCTTCCCTTCCGACGACCGCTTTCCGCAACTTCCGCAACTAAAAAGTAGTGCCTCCATTCGAGGCTCATCATTGGGCTGATATGCAAAAATGCAATGCCTACAGTCGCCCCCACTTTGATGGGACTTGTGCAGTGTGTGACAATGACAATTCTATCAAAGTACGTGCAATGTATTTTTACTTACCTGGCTCGCCAGCTGCCACCTAACTTACCTGCTGCTGAGTTGAGTTGGTCTGGTTGTGCCATTTTCGGCCTGTGTTCCATTTTGGAGCGCCATTTCCGGCATCTGTTGTGTGTGTGCTCCATTTTGGAGCGCCATTTTCGGCATCTGTTGTGTGTGTGCTCCATTTTGGAGTGCCATTTTCGCATCTGTTGTGTGTGTGCTCCATTTTGGAGCGCCATTTTGGGCATCTGTTGTGTGTGCTCCATTTTGGAGCGCCATTTTCGGCATCTGTTGTGTGTGTGCTCCATTTTGGAGCGCCATTTTCGGCATCTGTTGTGTGTGCTCCATTTTGGAGCGCCATTTCCGGCATCTGTTGTGTGTGTGCTCCATTTTGGAGCGCCATTTTCGGCATCTGTTGTGTGTGCGCTCCATTTTGGAGCGCCATTTTCGGCATCTGTTGTGTGTGCTCCATTTTGGAGCGCCATTTTCGGCATCTGTTGTGTGTGTGCTCCATTTTGGAGCGCCATTTTCGGCATTTGTTGTGTGTGCTCCATTTTGGAGCGCCATTTCCGGCATCTGTTACTTGATGAGAGGTGGCTCATTTTTGAATCGTTACTTGATGAGATGGTCTTTACCGCTACAATCCTGCGAACAAAATAAAAATTGTATGTATGTGATATGTATGCATGTATGCATGGATGCATGATGCTGATGTGGGCCTCGCCCCTAAACCGATACCGATGTGGGCCTCGGCCCAAACTTATACTGATATAGGCCTCGCCCCAAACTGATACTGATATGGGCCTCAATCCCAAACTGATACTGCTATGGGCCTCGCCCAAACTGATACTGATAAAGTGGGTTACAACCCTGGGACACATCCCCAAAACTACTGATATAATGTGGGCCTCGACCCTGGGACGCATCCCCAAAACTGTTACTGATGTAGATTTGGGCCTCGACCCTGGGCACCTCGACCCGGAACTACAACCGACAACGGGGGCACCTCGAGACTGGCCACCTCGACCCAAACTGATACTGATGTGGGCCTCGCCCTCGGATTGACACTGATATGGGCCTCGCCCTCAAATTGACACTGATATTGGCCTCGCCCAAGCTGATACTGATATAGGCCTTGCCCCCAGATGGATATTGATATGGGCCTCGCCCCCAGACTGATACTGATGTGGGCCTCGTCCCCAGACTAAAACTGATGTGGGCCTCGCCCCAAACTGATATGGGCCTCACCCCAAACTGAAACTGATGTGGGCCTCGCCCCAAACTGATATGGGCCTCGCCCCAAACTGATACTAATGTGGGCCTCGCCCCAAACTGATATGGGCCTCGCCCCAACTGATATGGGCCTCACCCCAAACTGATACTAATGTGGGCCTCGCCCCAAACTGAATGGGCCTCGCCCCAAACTGAAACTGATGTGGGCCTCGCCCAAACTGATATGGGCCTCGCCCCAAACTGATACTAATGTGGGCCTCGCCCCAAACTGAAATGGGCCTCGCCCCAAACTGAAACTGATGGGCCTCGCCCCAAACTGATATGGGCCTCGCCCCAAACTGATACTGATATGGGCCTCGCCCAAAATGATACTGATATGGGCCTCGCCCCAAACTGATACTGATATGGGCCTCGCCCAAACTGATATATGGACCTCGCCCCCAGACGGATACTGATATGGGCCTCGCCCCAAACTGATATTGATGCTGCTGCAGGCCTCGGCCCTGGGACTCATCCCCGAAACTGATACTGATGCTGATGTGGGCCTCGACCCTGGGACTCATCCCCGAAACTGATGCTGAAGCTGATGTGGGCCTCGGCCTTGGGACTCATCCCCGAAACTGATACTGATATGGGCCTCGCCCCCAGATTGATACTGATGTAGGCCTCGGCCCCAGACTGATACTGATATGGGCCTCGCCCCAACTGATATTGATATGAGCCTCGCCCAAACTGATACTGATATGGGCCTCGCCCCCAGAGTGTCGTACCCGGCAAAGACTGATAATGATGTGGGCCTCAACCCGCAGAGTGCCATACCTGGCAAAGGCTGATAATGACGTAAACGATTTATTTCAACATACTATACTGCTCTCTTCGAGACAATCTCAATAGCTAAACATATTTTTGTCCTCAACGAATGTTTCGTGTCAAAACCAGAGAACCTTCAAAGTACTTGATACACTCAATTTCGATTGTCTGAATGGGTGATCTGAACTAGACTCTTAGTGTGTGTGTGCTAAGGCTCTTTCGCAGCTTAGTCCTTTAGTAAGCCAACTTGGTTATTTCGTTTCAGAGAATCGAACCAGTGGGTCTAACCAACCTGGATGTCTTAATCACATTCTGTGATTACTTCAGCATACTCAACATGATATGGTTTTCATCTTTTTTTTTTTTGTCTCTTTCTTTTCATTTTTTTTTCTCTTTTTTTTTTCTCTTTTTTGACACACCTACCCTTTAAGGTAGCATTTCTCCTCATGGTGGTCCTAATACTCGCCCATGGGTAGCTTCACTCTTATCGGTTATAGGTGGTCTATATTTATCTTTTATTTTTTATTTTTTTCTCAGAGACTTTTTATTTTTATTTCCAACCATATCATATATCATAGCATCGGTAAACAAGTGTGGACACCCAGGCAAACAGTCATTCACTAATACATCATCTCCTCAACTAGTCACCTCGATAACTACTCAGGTTTCTACTGCTAGGATTCTGTAATCAAGTGCTCGTTAGTCTAACTAAGATCAATCCATTCAGGATACCGGAAGAGAGCGTGTCTCGCACTTATCATTTCTAGGGTTTCCCCCTACAACATTCAATGTCATCACCGGACATATGTCCAACTATCAAAGACTTCTTTCACTCGAATTTTTTTATTTTTTTTATTTTTTTTATTATTTAAATAACACAAAATAAACAAGATACTAATACAGAAGACTTAGAGGTTAAGATCCAGATTCAGTTTACGCTTTTTACCACGATCGTCCTCGGACCATTTGATCTCGGAAATGATAGGGTCCACATGTGGTTCAAAGGCCAAGATTTGGTCAATTAAATCCTGGGCAGTTCTGGCTGTGAAAAGGAGTTCGTTCACAGGTTTTGTTACGAACCCATTTCTTCGGTTGTCTTCAAGAAACACATAGAGAAATCATAAAATCCATCAACGTTAAACAATCCAAGAGGTTTCTGGTGTATGTTTAGGTTCGCCCAAGATAGCACTATAAACATTTCCTCCAACGTGCCCAAGCCTCCTGGTAGAGCAATAAAAGCATCTGCACGGTTAATCATTTCCACCAGTCACTCTGACATTCCCGGCACGATCAATTCTTCTCCGTTTGATGGTCCTATCAGATTCTCATCCGCCAAAGGTTTTGGGATGATTCCCAGAACTGGACTGCCTCCGTCATGTACAGCCTTTGAAACAATTCCCATCAGTCCAAGATTGCCTCCACCGTATATTAAGTGCATATTCCGTCCAGCAATGACTCGACCCAATTCTTGTGCTGCCTCTATGTATTGCGGTTTAGTACCCACACTGGTACCGCAAAACACACAAATAGTTTCAACTCGTCTTCTTGAAGTGGCTTCCATTTTCTCTCTTTTACTCGGATGTATATTTGAATGTGTTGAGGTAGAGAAATATCGAGCTGAATTTATAGTACTTAAAAAAAGATTAGTAATAATTGTACTAATACCTTTCACCGAATGGTAGTTAGCTAAACCACAAAAGAGGTCACAAGAAGTCAAAAGGTCACTGGATCCTGTCTACGAAGACAACAAAAGAAATCGTGAAATGTGAAGAAGTCGTGGATTCTATCCACGAAAATAAAAGAAAATACCAAAAGAAGTCCTAAAAGGTCAAAAGTTGTGGATCCTGTCCACGAAAATAACAGAAAATAACAAAAGAAGGCAAATCAAAGCAATAATTAAAGCAAAGGAATTGTGTACTCAATACGCCTCTTGCTTGGCATAAGTTAATTAGGATGCGTCTCATGAATTCTTCTTTTACTCTGCCACCACTAATAAATTAGCTCTCATCTTCGTGATTGCCAAGCATCATCCCCTCTGTCTTAAAATGCCATGTCTTCGCTTTTACCTACCAAAATAACACACAAAATAAAAATTCTACGACATGTATACACAAAACATGAAAATAGAAATCGTAACAAAGTGTTTGGGTTGCCTCCCTGTTAGCACTGAATTCATCATCTTCAGCTAGACATGACCGAAATCCATCTGTCAATGTGTCTTCAATGTCATCCCCAGTGCTTCTGCCACATTTTGATCTTTGCTGCTTTCTTTTTCTCTCTCTTTTTTTTTTCTTCTTTGAAACCTGCAAACACAAAACAATAGAATAAAGACGTGTGCATGTAACGTATACACATACATGTGTAGAGATACTCCCTGTTCTTGATGGGTGAGGCCATCATTGTGCTCCTCAGCATCATGTGTTCCTCATGTCGGTTCTTCTCTTCTGTTTGAAACCTGCAAACATAGAACAAACACAATAATTGCAAGTACGTTACGTGTATGCATGTATGCATGGATGAATTTCATATCCCATTGGGTTAAGTCTTCCGCCAATTCTCTTGGTGACTGCTCAGTCTTCTCTCCCTCAGGCTAAATACAACTTCAGTCTGTCAACATTGATCGGCTCGGTGAACTCATTCTCTTTTAGATCTGATAGTCTCGCTGCCCTGTTTCCCATTGCTGAATGACTATACTGTCTTTTCTGCTTACTTCTTCCGAGGATTCCCCGATGGTCTTTCTATTCTGATTGTAAAACTTTCTGTTATCGGCTATACCGGGTACGGTCATACTGGCCACAATATTAGTTAGGACTTGCAACATCTCCATAATTTCAATTACTTTAATCTCTAATTGATCCAGGCAGGATCTCTCGTTTGCTAATTTGCTCATGTTGACTGACGGTCTCTTGACGAGTCTCTCTGCTTTCCTAACCCAACAGGAATCTATGATGGCTTTTAAGACACAAAAGGGTTAACATGATGCGTGTATGCATGAAATGCTTGAGATGCGTGTGATGCGGAAAATACATATATAAGTTGGCCTATCATCATTTTTAAAGTATTCATTCACATTATTGCGCGGTGCAAACTTGTCCCAGTTGAAAAGGCCCAACAAATTTACACTTTTGTGATACATACTAAACAACTTCAAATGATAAGAGGCCCAAATACAAAATGGCCCATTGACATTTTAGAAACTTCTGACCCAATTGTCAAAGGACACGAACTCGCTCCAGTTTAAATGGCCCAACAAGTTCATATCTCTTGACAAAAGGTTCAATTGAATCCAAATGATGATGGTCCTAAACACAGCATAAATAATTTATAAGGGTCATACAATTAGGTTCACATGTAGGTTTAAAAGAATGTAAACAAAGGCTCTCGCTGACGAAGGATTGCCCACAACTGGGACTCCCCACTCAAGGGTTCAAACGACCAAGTGAACGCACCTTTTTTATACCTTACGGTACGTGCCAACGAGTTATGGTATGTGACTAACTGTCAAATGGATTTCCCATTGTAGATTCCCCAGAGGGAGGGTGGAGCGAGGCTATCTTAAGTACCCAAGCTCCTTAGGCTCTTATCGCTTGGTGACAGGAATAAACAACGAGTCCTCCAAATTAGTCTATCACAATAAGCTACGGGTGAATGATTATCTAGGTGTCTTCACAGCTTTTCCTTATAGAAAGGTAGTGAGTGAAGGAAGACACCAAACTATCACCTAGCCTTAATAATGCCTTGATTAAACTCCTTAAACCCATGGTAGACATGATTAATTAAAACACAAATCACAAACATTACAAGACATTATTTCGGGGCCGATTCTCTATCCCCAGTGGAGTCGCCAGACTGTAGGAAACAGAAAATGGACGACGATGTTCTGGGCTCGTGGCCCCGTCGGGAGTACGGAATAGCCCGCGAGGGATGAAACCGAGAAATAAAATGGAGTCGCCACCCGGTATGAACCGGGAAAAAAAGATTTAAGGCCGCATTCACCCCTCGCAAGGGAAGACCTCAAACCGTTGGGTTCGGAATGGTCCCTTACTTATGCCACTTGTAATGAACGGATTTGTGCAATAATTTAACCAAGTCTACTCAATAATCATGCTCAAGGGTACTTAGATCTAACATGCTTTCATCCAAATAACTTCACGCAATGTAACACAATGAGCATATTGAACCATTAAATCAACATGTATAAATCATTATCCAAACACATCATAAACTAATAACATGCATAAGAAACAACCTAAATATGCTTTAACAAATAAATAACAAACTAAATTAAACCATGCTTTAAATAATAAACGAATAACCTAAAGACTATAACATGCTCAAATACAAACTTTGGATGAAACGAAATACGTGTGTCTCTCAAGTGATACGTGGCATTGTATCCCGAGTGCAAACCGCAATACCGTCCATTCGAATTCGGCTACGTAATTTACGTCCGGGTTTCCATCCGATATACCACAAGAGAGAACACATGTTCCGTTCACCCGGAAATCACATCATGCACCAATTCACAATACTCATGCGAAATAAAGTAATAAAATAACTAAAAATAAAGGATAATAAATAAAAGGGTGCCCTCAGGTCTTACCTTTTAAGTCGCTTTCCGGGAGTGCGTTCCACGGTGCCGGAAGGGATGTCGTTTCGACTATTTTCACTGGTTCAATGTTTCTACTATTTTCACTGGTCCATTATTTCCGCTGTTTTTGCTGTTTTTACCGGTCCGCTGTTTCCGCTGTTTTTGCTATTTTCACATGTGATTTTCACTCATGGTTTCAGGACGATTTTCCTCACGGTTCCAGGGCAGTTTCTGGGTTGATTTTTGGGTGGTATGGGTTTTGGTTCTGTTGCTTTGTGTCTTGTTTGGTTTGGTATTTGGGTGAGGGGCATGAGTGGCATGGGTTTTGGTTTGTTGTTTGTTGTTTTGTATGGGTGGTTGCAGGGTATGGGTTTTGGTTATTATTTGGGAAAAGGTGGCATTATGGGCGGCTAATGTGGGGCATGGAAAAATGGGTTTGGACGTGGGGTATTGGTGAACCGGGCCGAGGATAATTTTAAAATCGAGACCGAACGAGCGAACCCGAAGTTTGAACAAGCGAACCAAATCCAACAAAAATGTCAATTCTTGACCCTTCCCTTCCGACGACCGCTTTCCGCAACTTCCGCAACTAAAAAGTAGTGCCTCCATTCGAGGCTCATCATTGGGCTGATATGCAAAAATACAATGCCTACACTTTGCCGCGCCGGTTGACGTGTGTTCGGTTGGATGTAAGATGTGTTCAATCGGGCATACTTAGTTTGATATGATTGTCTTTATGTTTGTATGCATGATATGATGTGACGCGCATGGGCTTAGTATGTTGGTCTAAAGGTCCTCTCTTTGAGAGATCAAGAGCCCCAAAAGGCCACCTTTACGGCAGTACTTCGCCGCGCCCTTTTATTTTGTTGTTTATGTATTGCGTCCCATTTCATGCATCAGGTCTGTTCCCGTTCGAACGCGTTTACGAACGCAACTCGAACGCGCATGCATTTTGCCTTATCATGCATCAGGTCTCATTTCCATTTGAACGCATTCACGAATGCCATACGAACGTGAGCATTCTGTTTCATTTCTGTTCGAACGCGTTCACAAATGCCACACGAACGTGAGTATTCTGTTTCATTTCCATTCGAACGCGTTCACGAACGCCATACGAACGTGAGCATTCTGTTTCATTTCTGTTCGAACGCGTTCACAAACGCCACACGAACGTGAGTATTCTGTTTCATTTCCGTTCGAACGCGTTCACAAACGCCATACAAACATGTGCATTCTGTTTCATTCCCATTCGAACGCGTTTACGAACGCTACTCGAACGAAAACCTTCTGTTTACCATTCGAACGCGTATACGAACGCTGCACGAACGCATACGGTAAACAGATTCTCTCGCATCACATTACGACATGTCCATCTTAGCATATGGTTACCCCTTTTTTTACGCTATGTATTTGTATTACCTCTCTAGTTGTCTATTTCTGTTATGCGCCTACAATATTATTTGTCGTCATTTTGATTTCCTTTACATTACACGCAAATGTTACCATGACTGTTTGTGTTTATATTTACATGAATGATTGAATTCTTATGACGTTATGTGTTTGTTGTTGCAAAGGCCTACCTTTGAGCATGTGAATTTGGCAATAAGATTTGGTTTCATGTATGTTAGATGTAAACTATACTTTTAAGCATGTGAATCTAGGATTGTGGTGCACTTGGAAATGTATGTCATAGGCTTAGTTGGATTATTGCATAAATCTTTACATTACAAGTTGCATAAGTAAGGGACCATTCCGAACCCAATGGTTTGAGGTCTTCCCTTGCGAGGGGTGAGTGCGGCCATAAATCTTTGTCCCGGTTCACACCGGGTGGCGACTCCCTTATTCTCCGGTTTAGTCCTCCGTTGGCTACTCCGTACTCTCAACTAGGCCCCCGAGCCTGGAACAACATTGAGTCGTCCAGTTTCTGTGTCCCACAGTTAGACCCTCTAATCCAATTCTCTGAGACAAAATCATCGAGTTGGCTTACTTAAGGATTAAGCTGCGAAAGAGGCTTGGCACACACGCACTAGGAGTCTAGTTCAGATCACTGATGCAGACAATCACATTTGAGTGTTTTAAATACTTTGAAGGTTCTCTGGTTTCGACACGAAGCATCCATTGAGGAAGAAAAAATGTTTAAGCCATCAGGATTATCTCGTGAGAGGCAATACAGTATGTTGATATGCAACATCAACATCAGTATCAGTGTGCGGGCGAAGCCCACATTAGTATCAGTTTAAGGGCGAGGCCCACATCAATATCAGTTTGGGGGTGAGGCCCACATCAACATCAGTTTGGGGGCGAGGCCCACATCAGTATCAATTTAGGGGCGTGGCCCTCATCAGTATCTGTTTGAGGGCGAGGCCCACATCAGCATCCGTTTGGGGGCGAGGCCCACATCAGTATCCATTTGGGGGAGAGGCCCACATCAGCATCAGTTTGGGGGCGAGGCCCACGTCAGTATCAGTTTGGGGGCGAGGCCAACATCAGTAGCAGTTTGGGGGCGAGGCCCACATCAGCAGTTTTTGGGATGAGTCCCAGAGTCGAGGACCCACTACATCATCAGTTTTGGGATGCGTCCCAGGGTCGAGGGACCACATTATCAGCGGTATTGGGATGCATCTCAAGGTCGAGGCCCCCGTTGTCAGTTGCAGTTTCGGGATGCGTCCCAGGCTCGAGGACCCACTGCATCATCGATTGTAGTTTTGGGATGTGTCCCAGGGTCGTGGGCCCACAACATCATCAGTTTTGGGATGCATCCCAGGGTCGAGGCCCCCGTTGTCAGCAATTCCGGGATGTGTCCCAGGGTCGAGGCCCACTACGTCATCAATTGTAGTTTCGGGATGCGTCTCAGGGTCGAGGACCCACTACATCATCAGTTTTGGGATGCGTCCTAGGGTCGGGCCCACATTGTCACCTGTATTGGGATGCGTCCCATGGTCGAGGCCCCCGTTACAGTTATTGGGATCTGTCACAGGGTCAAAGACCCACTGTATCAGCAGTTGTAGTTCCGAGATGCGTCATAGGGTCGAGCACCCACTACATCATCAGTTGCAGTTCCAGGATGCGTCCCAGGGTCGAGGCCCACTGCCTCATCAACTCAGTTCGAGGTAGCAGGCAAGTCAGGTGGCAGCTGGCGAGCCAGGTAAGTAAAAATGCATTGCATAACTTTGATAGGATTGTCATTGTCATACACTACACAAGTCCCATCAAAGTGAGGGCAACTATAGGCACTGCATTTTTGCATATAAGTCCCGATGATGAGTCTCACATTGAGACACTACCTCTTCAAGTTGTGGAAGTCGCGAGAAATGGACGTCGGAAAGGAAGAGTCAGAAATTGACACCTTGTTGGATTTAATTCGTTTGCTTAGTTATGGGTTCGCTCGTTGGACCTCTGTTTTAAAAATTTTCCTTGACCCAAACCCCCGCAGTCACACACCAAGCCAACACACAAGAAACCCACACACCAAGCCCACCAAAATGAGCCAAACCAGGCCCAAGAAGACCAAAGCCACGCCCAAAGCATTCCAAAATAACAAAATCACACATTAAACACATTCTAAAATCGAGAAACATCACCTTCCCAAATTAAAAGATTCAAATCAAATCTCATCAAACACTTTCCTAATTCAAGTAAATCATATCCTTAATCAAAAGAGAAGAAATCAAATCAAATCAAATCACATCCCTAATTAAATAGATTTTTCCTTGTAGCACACTAATTAGAAGATACCCCCATAATTACAAAATCCTTTCCCTATTCGCACAAGGTAAACCCCAACCTTTGCCTATAAAAAAGAAGACTAAACCAACCTTAGGAGCCTAGCATTCACGCTTAAAGCATCCTAAAATCTCCTCTATTGCCGCAATAAACCTGCCAGAAAAACCCTCCACTGCCACGCCATCTCACTCCCTCTTCACGCACCAACCACACTCAGCCCCACGCATGCACAACCCTTCACCAATTCAACGCATCACACAGCCTTCATAACTCACAGCCCTCATGCACACACAACCTTCTCACTCCTCACTTTCGGCCTTCACTCACGAACCTACAAGTCGAATCCACCTAGCATCCTTAATTCACATAAACACACAAAGCCAATAACCCTTCACAGATCACGCCCTTCGCACAGATCAGTACCCCTTCAACCCTCAACAATAAAACAAATCAAGAGCCCTCGCGCACAGACCCTACACTCACGCACACAGGCCGTAAGCCCCCCCACACCGAGAATCTTAAATCACTCATTGCACGTTCCTCACACCACTCAGTACTTAAACACACACACACACTGCAGAAGCCAAAGATAGGAACAGGACACATAGGCACCACATGAACACACCTTAGCAGCCTCACAAAACTACACCACACCTCACGCAAACCTTCGCAAAAATAGCAGCCCCAAATTCCCCCAAATAGCCACTGAAAAATAGCCCCTAAAATATCCCCTAAACCACCGAAAACAGCCCCTGCAGTCCCCAAAATAATCCTGAAAACACCCTTTAAACGAGACAAAAACAGTCCCCAAAACAGCCCCAAAAATAACCCCGAAACATTGACCAAAAAACAGCAGCAAAACCGAGGAAATAGCAGCCCAAAACAGCGAGACAACGAAGGAAAACAATGAACCAGTAAATCGGAAAGAATCAGATGAACAATCGAAGTATTTATCTGGATCGTTGATGAGACCATTAATTCTTTAGCCTGTGCTGACGCCTAGCTCAGCTGCTAACAGAACTATATCTAATCTAATTAGATTTATTATCGACCCAAATGGCTTCTATTGCCGCCTCAGTTGCAGCAATAACCCACATTTATTGTTTATACGGTAACAGTATCTTGCTTGAAAGATTTCCAGCTCATTGTTCTGTTATTTAAACTGTATAGTACCGTTTGCGACTTTTAGTCGTCTTATCGGTTAGGAAACTTGCTACAGTGATCCCAGTCACTTCAAGTTCTCCTTCTCCACAGATTAAGACAACATCCTTAGATCTCTAAGATACTAACGGATGTTCTTAACATCAATCCAGTGACTATCACTCGGATGGCCTGTTTGTGAATCCATATGCTCAAAGAGTATGAGACATCAGGTCACGTACATTTTTCAATGTACGATTTCTCAAAGAGTTTCATCCTTGATGAGCTATTTTTGTTCCATTAAGGATCAGTGCCTTGGATAGTATTACTCCGATTTTCATCGAGTTTTACTATCCTCCCACTTACTACTGCATATCGGTATTCCTCTTAGGAAAACTGCATGGTGAGCAACAATCTAATTGTTCTCTCATGAGATGTATAAGAATAATACTTATGGTATCCCTAAGATAACCTACAATTGGCACTTATCCAATTTGGGTTTTAGTTTGGCATCATCCAAACGTATGCCTAGCATACCCAAATATACAGGAATGTGAAACCCGGTTTCTTTCCTATTCATATCTAATATGAAATCTGTCAAACGGATTTTAATAGAACCTTATTCTAAATAAGTTCTGCACTGTTAATGCTTATCCGTTGAAGGAAATGGTAGCTCACAGCGACTCATGATTAACCTTATCATGTCTAACAAAATTTGGTTACTCAGTTCGGACACACCGTCACTTTGACGTGTTTCGGGAGGAGTCCTCTTTGAAAGAATACTATACTCTTTCAAGTATATAAGAAACTTATTGCTTAAGTATTTTCATTACGGTCTTACCGTGACGATTTAATACTTTTGCTGATCTGTTTGTCTATTTCGTGTCGAAACTATAAAAGTTTCTGATTTGTGTTCTTCAAAAGAAACACATAACCATAACGTGATGCCACATCCGTATAGGTTCACGAAATATTCATATCCACCTCTAGCCTAGCTAGACATGGGCCCACTTGCTTCACTATGAACTAGGGCTAACAGATCGGTGGTATTTGCACTTTTACCAAGTAAATAGTGTTTTAGACACTTTACCCAATAAACTAGATTCGTAGACTTTATTTGATTAGGATCAAATCAGTCCGAGTACCCACTCTTCGAAAGTGCGGATATACGATTCTTGTTTAATTGTGTCCCAGACAACAATCCCACAATTAAGTTTCAACTGATCAAATCAGTTTGAGCTATTTGTTTGTCACGTTATATATTTGAGATTTATTTATATTCAAAATATAAATGCTGTTATTCACATCTAATGTGTATATCTCAATATCATCTTTATATAATGAAACACTTTAGTGTTCTAGAATATAAAGGTATATCCGCAACGGATAATACACTGATATAAAGATAATGTTTCTAGTCAAACAAGTCACATTATAACAGTTTCCTAATTTAAGTACACACCCGAAGGTAATTCCTAAACTTAGGTATCTACGGTTAAAACAGCGACTTTCGTCCCGTTTTCAATTCGTATATTAATCTCAATTGAAGTCAGTATCCTGCTCATAGCAGATTCTGAAAATCAATACATATATTTTATGTACCACACTAAGTATTTAAAATCTAATTTCAATACTAGTCATGAACATATTTATGACAATCATATTTGAAGTCAGAGCCTTGCTCGGCTTCAATTCCTTCATGTCTGCTTTGTCCAAACGGCAGTCATGCTTCCGCGATCCCGTTTGCCACATTTAAGCAGACATTTTGGGATATGTCCTTTATATTCCTAGAAGATTATAATGATTTCGCCTTTGCCAGTTTCAACACTCCAGAAGCCTTTGGCCAAGCCTTGGCCTTCTAGAATATCGAAGTAAGGTGCGCCTTGTGCTACTTGCCTAAATGCAAACTTTTGACTTTATCTCATTGAGAATAGTCATTAACTCTCCAAGAGTTATTATTGCAATTTTAGTACTTCTAAAATCTAAAGATAGATTTATGAAGATCCTTCAATTTCTTTATCATACTTTAAGGATCTAATCCTTAGTTCTGATTTAGAAATTAAAGAGTCTACTGCGACAAGCTTAATGGATTAAGCACTTAAGTTATCATCACATGATCTTCCAAAGATTATGCTCTACTGTTTGCTTAACTCCAGGCTTAGGCTTAATATGTTATTTTATCAAATAAAGTAACTTATTATTTTCCAGGACCATCCTGAAATTATTCCCAATTTGAAAATTAAACCATTTAAATACATATTCCCTAGGATCATGTTTTAAATGTCAATCTTTCAATTTTATCTTGATTCTAATAGTCCAACTACTTAATCAACGATTTAGGTACTATTTATTATAATGATTACTATAGTCAAACTATATATCAACTATAATTTATAGATTAAAATCAATTATATTGATTACTATAATCCAATTATAAAATCAACTATAAATGAATAGTTTGAATATAGTCCAACTATTTAATAAAACAACTATTTAAATATTAGTCCAACTAACATTTAATCTATAACGACGAACGATATTTGTTTGAGCGCGTATGTCAAGTAATTAAACGAATATTGCAAATTCAATTCTTGCCTCCCACTATTTTTCGGCGAGCCTCTAACCCTCTGTCGAGTACTCGGGAAACCGTGTTTCCTAGTGGGCTAGGATCTCGTTAAATATCACACAATCTTGACTTTGGCCAACAAATTTTATGATAATTAACTAGGTAGATCTCTAAGATCGATTGGATCCAATCCAATTCCTAGATCCGGTAGGGGGACATCCAAGTCTGAAACATATATCTTATATATGCCAATACATCCAATGTATTACCTAACCTTTTTCCTCTAAATCAACTAAGCCTTGGCTTTGGCACAACAAACTTAGTGATCCCAGTTAAGCGCGACCCATTGACCATGGAAAGCTTCGTAATCAATGTCGATGAACAAGAAGTGGTATTGACTTTGGCCAACAAACCACAACTTGGACAAGACACCAATATGGAACAAAGCTCTCGTGATTCAAACACATCCTCGACGGACAAAGGCATTGACTTTGGCCAACAAGCCAATGCCAGTCTCGGATCTTGAGTGAGAATCACTCAATGGAAGGAAAAACGCTTAATATTTTGCGAGGGTTTTTCGAGTGCAAATTGGCAACCAATTTATTATCTTTGTTAAGGTCTCATCATCATACACCCTTAAACATGCATTCTAAACACATAATAAAGCGCATATGAATTAAATAATAATGATATGCGGATGGATACTTTACACATCGATCCTAGATCAAATCTCTCCATTTCTCTCTCCCGCTAGCACAAATATTTCTTCTACTCGTTACACTACACTTCTAAAGAAACCTCATTTACATTGAGGAGAATAGGTGAGAAGATAATACAAAGAATATGGAGGTATAAGGCTAGACACGCAGGTCCAATTAATAAATCATATTTATTACAACAATTTCTAAAATTGTCCCACCCATCTAATATCCATCCGATATACATTATTCATGCATCGCAACCATGTATTCAAACAAGCATGTTATCAATCAATCTAATCAAATTAATTAATCTGATAATTGGTGATCATCCAATGTTCAAACAACGATTTGATTTTGCGCGAGTCAAACTCATTTTGCGAATAAGTACTCAATGTAAGAATTCTCGAATTAAATTAAACTACATCATTAAATCCAATTTAATATGCATTCAATTCTAATTCGCTATTTAATTCCAAATTAAATACTACACTTTAATTACGAACCTTTACGACTTAAATTCCAAATTTAATCGCTACGGGTCTCAAAGCCCGATTAACGTCCAACGTCAATTCAATTAAAGTCCAATGGGCTTTTAATTAATTTCTTAAGGTGTGGACTTTTGGTCAACTCGGGTCAAATCGAATAACCAAAATCCAATCCGGGAGTTACCCCATAAGCCTAGAAATCAATTTAGGCCCAATTAAACTTTAAAGGTCCATTAAGTCGCATTTGGGCTTTATGGAAGCGGTTTTGGGCCTAATTGGATCAAACCAATTTTACCTAAACCCAACTTTGTACAACAAAGCCCAACAAGCCCAATTACAACACTTAAGCCCAATTTCACAAAATAGGCCCAAAATAATTAAATAATAAAATTACAAATTCCCAATTTAATTACCAAAGTGTATTACATGATTAATTACCCAATTAACATTTCTAAAACATCAATTAGCACTAATTAATCATGCCATCAACATTAAAACATGTCCAACATATTTTAACAAAAATCAAACCCAATACATGTGTAGGCACTGCATTGTTGCATATAAGTCCCGATGATGAGCCTCCTGAGGAGGCACTACCTTTTTAAGTCGTGGAAGTCGTGAAAAACGGTCGTCGGAAAGGAAAAGTCAAGAATTGACACATTGTTGGATTTAATTCGCTGAATTAGCTCGGAGTTCGCTTGTTGAATCTTCGTTTCGAGGGACGTCATTGGCCCGAAATCCCCGCAAACCACTCTAAGCTCACCTAAACACCAAAACCCACATCCAAAGCCCATGAAACCAAAACAAATCAAACACTAAGCCCACCAACTATGAAGCCCACGCCCAACACAACAATTTCACCCCTCCATCCACTATTCAAACAAGATTTACCCTTCTACCAAGCTTACTTTACATCTTTGACTTGAAACTTGCCATAACCTTCATTTTCAACAAGCTTTTCCAAGCCATTATTAAGCCAACCCTACACCATTTACTAACCTCCCTTCACCAAGTCAAGCATCTCCCCCACACCATTTAAACCCAATACCCTACGCCCATGACAATATAATCTCCTTTTCTTCATTTTCCATCACCTTTCCTTCTTTGTCAACAAAGCCAATCACCAAATTAAATGCCCTTCAACATCACTTGGTCTACCTAATTAATGCTCACCTCATTTTCCTATATAAACCACCATTTTCTTCCCTTGAAACACCTAGCATATATAGCACATATCAAGCATAGACTTAGCACATAAACACATCTCCTCTCAGCTCATACACGCCCTTCACTCGCCCTGGAACCAGCGCACCTACTGCCTCATTTAGCCCTTCATCTTCACGCTAAGACAGCCTCCAACCAGCCCCTGGAACCAGCGCACACTGCCTTACTTCAGCCCCCCATCTCACGCCCTTCACTGCCTCACTTCTGCCTTTGATCTTCACGCACCTACTGCCTCACTTCAGCCCCCTAAACCTTCACGCCTATCACTCTCATTCAGCCCTCAAACCAGCACACCATCACCTCACTTTAGCCCCCTGGAATCAGCTCTAATACTCACGCCCCTCACTGCTCTTATTTAGCCTCTCAACCAGTGCCCACTCAGCCCTCATTCTGCCTCTAATCTTCACCCATATTAAGCCTCCAACCAGCCCCTATAACCAACGCACAAACTGTTCAATTTAGCCCCTAGAATTACGCTCAAATCAGCCCCGTTCCAGCCCCTTAAAACTGCCAGTAAGTTAGCCTAAAATGCCAGCGAATTAACCCTTAAAACTACACAGTTTTATCACCAAAACAACCTTAAATTCACTGCCAACCAGTAAGCCAAGTGGTGTGACCTGAAACGCCACAAAACGGAGTAGAAACATCGAGCAAAATAGCGAAACAGTGAAGGAAAATGTCGAACCAGCGAATCGGAGGAGTCACGGTGTCTTAGCCCTTCCGACGGCTATATAACGCACTTCCGAGAGACGACATAAAAGGTTAGACCTGAGGGCACAAATTATTTAATTTCTTCACATGAAATAATGGCTTAGGAAATATGTTTTATGATATCTAGCATGAATAATTAGTTTAGCATGTTATTGAATTTCTTCACATGAAATAATGACTTAGGAAATATGTTTTATGATATTTAGCATGAATAATTAGTTTAGCATGTTATTTAATTTACGTTATGTAAATTAGTAACTTAGAAAAGCTTATAACTTATTTTTCATCGCATGAGAATTATGAATTAGTGTATGATGTGATCTCAGGTGAATGGAATATGTGTTCTTTCTTGTGGTATATTGGATGGAAACCCGGACATAAATTCCATAGCCGAATCTGAATGGACGGTATTATGGTTTGCACTCGGGATACAATGCTCCGTACCACTTGAAGGATTTATATATTTCATTTCATCCAAACTTGTATTTGAGCATGATTAGTCCATTAGAATGTTGTTTTATTTTTAGCATGACTTAGTTACTTACCTTCCATATTAGGAATTTAAGTTATGGTATGTTTAGATTATTATTTATATAACATGATTGATGTGTGATATCACGTGTTTGTCGTAATGAAAGTTTACTTTTGAAGCATGCAAACCTAGATTTAGGCTTTATAAGAATTTAGACTACTTTGACCAATATGTATGTTGAGTAGACTTGGTTAATATTGCACAAATCCATTCATTACAAACGACATAAGTAAGGGACCATTCCGAACCCAACGGTTTGAGGTCTTCCCTTGCGAGGGGTGAGTGCGGCCTTAAATCATTTTCCCAGTTCACACCGGGTGGCGACTCCATTATTCTCCGGTTTAGTCCCCCGTGGGATACTCTATACCTCCAACTAGGCCCTGAGTCTAGAACAGCATGCGTCGCCCAGTTTCTGTGTCCTACAACATGCTCATCAAGGTCTCGACAATTAGGGTTTTTGTCCAATTCAAAAATTCAATCCAATTAATTTTCAAATCAACAATTCCAACATGATTCTAATTGATCCAATGAATCAACTAATCAAAATTCCAAGACATTTAGGGCAACTCATCTCTCGGCCAAGCCAACAAAATTGGGGAAATTTGTTCCAAACATAATTTCTTGAATTTGATCCAATCAATCTTCAATTAAAACACATTTAAGCATATTCATTCATCCAATTTCATAAAATCATGCTCAAAATCATTTAACCCAAATTTTAAGTCCTAAACTTTTTCATGCTCAAACCTTGCTCTAGATGCCATTGTTGGTTTCTATTAAGGTCCCAAGATCAATAATAAACATGAAATATGTGCGAATACAAATCAACGAAGTTGCGGAATACTCACATCGATCAGTTGAGCGACGCTATGACGAAAAAAACTCCATTTCTGCTCCATGGACTGCTCACGCCAGTGGCAGTGAAGTGCTCACTGTTTCGGCCTTCAATCAACAAGGAACCAAGCTCCAAGCTTCATCATTTGATTCCCGACTCATTGGTGGACTTCCCTATCACCTTCGCATGTCTTCGTAGTGTGCTAGCACTCCCGATTTTGCCACAAAATCACGACTCTTGGCTTCCCTTCACTGCTCGGTAGTAACCAAAACCAGTGAGGTTTTCACAGCCTATTGGGCGTGTGGAGAGAAGAAGAAAGAGAGGGGAGAGAGATGTGTGAGAGAGATAGAAAAAATGTGTATTTGTTTTTTTTTCTAAAAATAAATAAACATATACCAATTTTCTTTCAAAAGTCAAGCCATAAATGGCTCCAACCACCTCCATCAACTCACATCACTCACATCACTCAATCAAGTGACAACTTGTCACATCACTCAAAGTGACATTTGATTTGACGCTTGATGTGACTAATGATTTGACGCATGATGTGACTTGCGTACCACACTCGAATTCGAAATGCGAATGCGCTCGCAAATAATCCCGGGCTCGGGTTCGCTAATTCCAAATTAACGAATTTTCCGTTGCGTCGAAATTAAATGATTACGCCTAGCGAAGTCACTATTCACGTCGCTAACGAATTAATTCTAAATTAATTCGTTTGCTCGAATTAAAATCTAATTTTAATTCCGCGTCGAAATCCAATTTCATTTAATATATCAAATATATTAAATAATCGATTAATTCCAAATTAATCGTTATCTCTCTTTAATTGATATTTTATCCCTAATAAAATATCTCCGCATTTAATCCCAGATTAATTTTCTCTCTCTCTTCTAATTAATCCCAGATTAATTTAGAGTGCGAGTCATACGTCATTGGTGAATCTTTGGGAAGCGACCCATGAGATCCTCTGATATGTTGGTAGTAAATTCGGTCGTCGGACTATCCGAACACGTAAGTACCTCATACTACGTTTATACCGATTTACAAGACAAGGTTGGCTTCTAGCAAAGCGCCATGCCTACCCAATTCTCCGGAAATATCCTTACAGGAATAAAGGATCTATATCAGGCATAGTATATGTAATATTGCGTATTTCTGTCCAGTATCGGATGATCACGTGCTAGGCCTGGGGCTGGAATTGTGTTTGCCCCGTACGAAGCACATATCGGATGTCTGGTGACTAGTCTCTATAATTGGATAAACATGACCTAGTCATAATATCCCGATAGCTGCAGCATTTAAGAGAACCAGTCTCGTATCCTACGTGACCATCATCTCCATATGACTGGAGTGACACTTCCGTCTTGACATCACACCCAACACACTATGATTCTCAATATACCCAGCATTGGCGTACACAGAACCTGTTAAAGCCCTGGACGACCGCAACCAAAGTATATTGATTGTCGCAAGTATTAACGGTGCAAGTCTCAAGTTAAGGCCAAATACACCTACCCTGATTTCGGACTTCCATAGACACATAGTCATACTACCAATGGAATTCCGAGGGGGTCTATCCAGAGCGAAGCTGTTTCCCATACCATTGGTAAAACACAACCTCCTATTACACTTGCATGAGTATCATATACCCAAATATATGAGAACTATGTCGTTGTGCCCTCACAACACGCACAAGTGTAATACTAGTCTTTTATGTATTTATCGATGTCCAATCTCGATAATACTCTGACTAGGGATATTTAATGATTTATCCTTCGTGGACTAATACTGTCTCATATCATTCTCCATCCAGGAACAAATCATAATGACCTCCTATCATTTATATATCTAGGTGATGTAATCACAAATGATAAGAGTGCAATCTCCTTTGTCACATAGTTAATTTGTACAACAACACCATGATCTGTACAAATAGTGACGCTATGGGTCATAATTGTCCAACACAGCTCAGACAGATGGGCATTATCTTTGAGGCTGAGACTTCTATAGATTTGATCTTGCAGTCTCTGCCAGACACTTGGAGTGGGTACATCATTAACTACAATATGATGAACCAAAAACAAACTCTTGGAGAGTTGATGTCCACACTGCGCGAAGCAGAAAAAGAGCTCCTAATGGGCATGAAGCGTGAGGCACACTTCGGTTCAACATCTTAGACTTCGAGGGCTTGGCCCAAGGCGACTGGAGGTGTAAAGAAGAAGAAGAAGAAGAAAGGCAAGGCCAAATCATCAAAACCTTCTGGGAAGGGTAAGGACAAATCCCAAGATGTATGTCTGCAGTGCAGCAAGCGGGGTCACTGGAAGCGTGACTGTCGTGCGGTCAAGGCACACATGAAGGAAATCAAAGTGGGCAAGGCACCGGCTTCAGGTATGTTTATTATAGAAATAAACATGTCTACTACTAGTTTTAAAAATTGGATTTTTGATTCTGGTTGTGGTACTCTTATATGTAGTGATGTGCAGGATCTGCAGATTAGCATGAGACTGGCCTCGGGAGAGATTGAACTCCGCGTTGGAAATGGGACACAAGTCGCCATTTTGACCGTTGGCACTTTTGTTTTGGAACTGCCCTCTAGGCATGTACTTAAACTTACATACTGTTATTATGTACCTAGTTTGACTATGAATATTATTTCTATATCTATGTTAGCCCAATGTGGATATACGTTTGTATTTAGAAACACTGGGTGTTTTATGTATAAAAATGATAGGGAAATTTGCACTGCTGATGTAAATAATGGTCTTTATATTTTGAATATTAATCAATCTCAAACAAAAGGCTTAAAGTAAGTAACAATGATGAAACTTATATGTGGCATTGTCGTATGTGACACATAAACAAGACACGTATATCCACACTTTCGAAGAGTGGGTACTTGGACGGATTTTATCCAAATTCATATGACGTCTACGAATATTATTTATTAGGCAAAATACCAAAGTCACCTTTTAGCGGTAAAGGTGCACGTGCCAGAAAACTGTTAGCCCTCGTTCATAGTGACGTATGTGGGCCCATGTCTAGCCAGGCTAGAGGTGGATATGAATACTTCGTAACCTTTACGGATGATGCATCGCGTTATGGTTATGTGTATCTTATGAGACACAAGTCGGAAACCTTTGAAAAATTCAAAGAGTTTCGACACGAAGTAGAAAAACAGACCGGCAAAAGTATTAAGACATTACGGTCGGACCGTGGTGGCGAATACTTAAGCAATGAGTTTCTTGATTACTTGAAATAATATGGTATTCTTTCACAGTGGACTCCTCCCGGAACACCGCAATTAAACGGTGTGTCTGAACGGAGAAACCGAACTTTGTTAGATATGATAAGGTCTATGATGAGTCGCACAGAGCTACCTATTTCTTTATGGGGATATGCATTGAACAATGCAATACTTATTTTGAATAAGCTTCCGTAAAATTCTGTTCAACAGACTCCGTATGAAATATGGACAGGAAAGAAACCGGGTTTCTCATTCCTGAAGATTTGGGGTTGCTGGGCATACGTCAAACATTTGGATGGTACCAAACTAGAACCCAAATCGAATAAATGCCTATTTGTAGGATACCCTAGGGAAACCAAAGGATATTAATTCTATCACCCATAAGAGAACAAAGTATTTGTTGCTCTACATGCAGTTTTCCTTGAGAAGGAAGTCCTAAATGCACTGGTAAATGGGAGGAAAGCAGAGCTCGATGAAAATTGGAGTGATACTGTTCCTGGCACAGAATCTTAACGGAACATGAACAGTCCATCAGGGATGAGACTGTACCACAATCTTCGAATACACAAGGACCACATAGGTCGGAGAGAGTCAGAAAACAACCTGAGAGGTATGGGTTTCTGATCTCACCTTATGTGGATATCAACCTCATTGAGGATAACGAGCCGGCTACGTACGAGGAAGCGATACAGGTTATCGATTCCGTTTATGGCAAGAAGCCATGAAGTCCGAAATAGATTCCATGTACACCAACCAAGTTTGGACACTGGTTGATGCACCAGAAGGTGTAAAGCCTATTGGTTGCAAATGGGTCTTCAAGAAGAAAACCGACATGGATGGCAACGTAAAAATATACAAAGCTAGGCTTGTAGCGAAAGGGTATCGTCAAC
Source organism: Zanthoxylum bungeanum (assembly GCA_019454045.1). Taxonomy (NCBI): domain Eukaryota; kingdom Viridiplantae; phylum Streptophyta; class Magnoliopsida; order Sapindales; family Rutaceae; genus Zanthoxylum; species Zanthoxylum bungeanum. The sequence goes on along the minus strand of SKCR01014343.1, from coordinate 40,441 downwards.
GACATGGTGTCAATTACGAAAAAACTTTTTCACCCGTTGCCATGATTAAATCCATTCGGATAATGCTTGCTATTGCTGCATATTTCGATTACGAGATATGGCAGATGGACGTCAAAAATGCTTTCCTTAACGGAAACCTTTTGGAGGATATTTATATGCAACAGTCTGATGGTTTTGTCGTACCAAGACTTGCAAACAAGGTTTGTAAGTTAAATCGATCCATTTATGGATTGAAGCAAGCATCGCGTTCTTGGAACCAACGTTTTGATGAGATCATAAAAGAATATGATTTCGTTCAAAACGAGGATGATCCTTGTGTATATAAGAAGGTTAGTGGGAGCACACTGATATTCATTGTCCTTTACGTTGATGATGTATTGCTTATTGGCAATGAAATTCCCATGTTAACATGGGTGAAAGCTTGGCTTTCATTAAAATTCTCCATGAAAGATCTGGGAGAAGCAGCCTTTATTTTGGGAATAAAGATCTACCGGGATAGGTCTAGAAAGCTTCTTGGACTCTCCCAGAGCACGTACATTGACAAAGTGTTGAAGAGATTCAACATGGATCAGTCCAAGAGGGGACTGTTTCCAGTGTCACATGGCGTCACTCTATCTAAGGACATGTGTCCTAAAACTCAAATTGAAAGAGAAAACATTAGTCGGATCCCGTTAGCCTCGGCAGTCGGATCGATCATGTATGTCATGATATGTACGCGACCTGATGTCTCGTATGCTTTGAGCATGTGTAGTCGCTATCAGACCGATCCAGGTTATGGTCACTGGATGGCGGTTAAGAATATCCTAAAGTATCTTAGATGAACTAAGGATGCTTTCTTAATCTATGGAGATGAAGAACTTGAGGTAACTGGGTATGCCGATGCAAGTTTCCAAACCGATAAAGACGACTGCAAGTCGCAATCCGGGTACATATTTTATTTGAATAACGGAGCAGTGAGCTGGAAATCTTCCAAGAAAGAGACTGTTGCCGACAACAGAAGTGAAGTACATTGCTGCAGCTGAAGCAGCAAAAGAGGCACTTTGGATTCGTAAATTCCTAATTGGATTAGATGTAGTTCCATTAGCAGCTGAGCCCGTTCCATTGTATTGTGACAATAACTGGGCTATAGCGCAGGCTAAAGAACCGCAGTCTCATCAACTATCCAAACATGTTCTTCGACGTTTCCATCTGATTTGTGAGATGATACATCGTGGCGATGTGAAGATCGAAAAGGTCGCATCATAGGACAACAAAGCAGATCTGCTGACGAAAGTTATTCTGCAGCAAAAGTTTGAGCGACATGTACATAGTTTAGGTGTTAGATGCTTGAGTGACTGGCTATAGGCCAAGTGGGAGATTGTTGGATAATTATGACCCATAGCGTCACTATTTGTAAAAGACATTGTGGTTTTTGTACAACTTAACTATGTGACAATGGAAATTACATTTTATCATTTTGTAATATGATTACTTAAATATATAAATGATAAAAGTCCTTATGATTAGTTCTGGATTATTAGATATGAGACAATATCAATCCATAAAGGTTTAATCATTAAATATCCCTAGTCGTAGTATTATCGAGACTGGACATCGATAATGCGGAATAGACTAGTATTGCACTTGTGCGTGTTGTGGAAGCGTAACACCATAGTTCTCATATATTTAAGTATTGGATACTTATGCAAGTGTGATAGAAGGTTGTGTTTACCGATGGTACGGAAACAGCTTCGCTCTGGATAGACCCCGCGGAATCCCATTGGTAGTATGACTATGTGTCCATGGGAATCCACATCAGGGTAGGTGTATTTGGTCTTAACCTGAGACTTGCATTGCTAGTACTTGCGAAAATCAATACGCTTTGGTTTTGGTCGTCCAGGACTTTAACAGGTTCTTTGTACGCCTCTTCTGGGTTTATTGAGAATTGTAGTGTATTGGATGTGATGTCAAGACGGAAGTATCACTTCAGTCATATGGAGATGATGATCACGCAGGGATACAGAACTCGTACTCTAATGGATTGCAACAATCGGGATTATATGACTAGGTCATGATTATCCAATTAAAGAGACTAGTTGCTTATGATCCGATATATGCTTCGTATGGGGCAGACACTTTTCCAGCCCTAGGCCTTGCATGTGACATCCGATACTAGATCTTAATACGCAATACAATGTATACTACGCCTGACATAGATTATATATTCCTTTAAGAATATTTCTAGAGAATTGGGTAGGCACGGTGCTTTGCTAGAAGCCAACCATGTCTCGTAAATTGGTAAGAACGTAGTATGAGGTACATACGTGTTCGGATAGTCCGATGACCGGATTTACTGCCAACATATCCAGGGATCTCAATGGTCGCTTCCCGAAGATTCACCGATGACGTATGATTCGAACATAATTAATCTAGGATTAATTGTGGAGAGATTTTATCTAGGATAATATACTATTTGAAGAGAAAGAATGATTAATTTGGAATTAATCGATAAAATAATATATTCGATATATTAAATGAAATTAGATTTCATAACGGAATTAAAATTAGATTTTAATTCAGGGGAACGAATTAATTTAGAATTAATTCGTGAGCGACATGAATAGCAATTTTGCTAGGCATAATTATTTAATTAAATTTGATTTAATTACGTCGCAATGGAAAATTCGTTAATTCGGAATTAACGTACCCGAGCCCGGGATGTGTTGCGGGCCCACTCAGATTTTGAATCAAGTAGGGCCCACGTGTCACATCACAAGTCACATCACTTGTCACTTTAGTTAACTTTAAGGTGATGGGTTTTGGTGGGTTGTTGGAGATTGCTTGTAATTCACACAAAGTGAAAAGGTGATAGACAATATACCAACTTTGGTATATCTTTCATTTTGATTTTTGAAATCAATACAAGTCAACACAATTTTCTTCTCCCTCTCTCCAATTCTCGGCATTGTGCCATTTTCTTCTATATTTATTGCTAAGGCCGAGAGCTTCAAGAACAACAAGGAAAATTTTTTTTCAAGATTTTCAAGGTGCTAGCACACAAAGAATCATATAAGGTAATAGGGAAACCTATCCTTGAGCTTGGAATCAACATCAAATCTTAGAGCTTGAATTTCAACTTCAAATAGGAGTTCTTTGAGACTTTCTCAAAGGTAAAAATTTTCGTTATCAACGCATCCAAAAACCGTTCAATGTGAGTTTATTTCTGCTTTTCTCCTTTGAATATTCACATGATTTCTTGCTTAAATTGATCTTGGGACACTTTAGAAACCCAACAGGTGTTGCATTCCCGGCCAATAACTACGTATTTTGGGGATATGGTTTGGTATGTAGCTGGGAACGTTTTACATAGATATGGAATTCACTCCTTCTTACGAGAAGCAGATGAATATCTCTTTAAGAGTTGATTCTGGACTTGAATAATTTGAGAGCTCAACTTTTCTATTACGAATAGAAAGTATTTTATATTCATAATTGGTATGAATTAATTGTTCATTATAGAATCAATAGTGCTTAAGAGACAAAATATTTAGAGGGGTTTAACGGACTTATGACCCGGCTCTATTTATGAGATATTCATGAAGGGCTATATCTGTATGTAATGACTATATCGATGGGCACCGAAAATATTTGGTTTACTTAATCCATCTACGGTAACAGGAGTTCAACTTCGAGTTTTTAGTGGAATAACGCTGAGTTAATAATTCGTAATATTTGATTAAAGAGTTAGATTAATATTTCGGAATTATTGGAGCTCGGAACCGTAGGTCCATTTGGTCCCCGTGCTAGCTCGATTAATTATAGCAAACCTAATATAATTAGATTGTCTAATTATATGCTCACATTATATTTATTTATATATTATTAATAATATTAATAATATTTATTGTCACAAATGAAAACTATGTTAAATTAATTTAACTTAATGTTTTCTAGAATTCTTTGATTATGAGATAATCAAGTCTTGATTATGAGATAATCAAGTTAGTAATAATTATGAGATAATTACTACAACATAATTGAAGGTAAATAAATCATTATTAATATATTGATTTTTACTTACCATTGGAGACAAAGCCATATGGCTTACCATGTCATCCAAGCAATTATGTCTATTTGGTGGCTGGATACACCTAATAGTTTTTCATTAGCTAATGCATTTTATGGTTTGGTATGGTCTCTACCATTTCTCTCACTTCCTAAGGTTAACACTTTGCATTCATTCACAAAATTATTGTGAGAAAAGATTTGAGAGAAAATAGAGAGAGTTCTAGCATTCACAAGTGTTGTGAAATTCCTAAAGCTAAACATCATTGTGACATCTTAAATCTCTAGATAGTTTAGAGGTTTAATCTTTGTGAGTGAAGCCCACACTTCGGTTTGTTGGTTTCGAGTCATAGTTCAGAAGGTCGAGTGGTTGATCCAAGTGTTGAACACCAAATGATTGATCTTGGCTACAACAACAAAGGGAGAAGGCTAAGAAAATTTTGAAGATCCATACCGGATCCGGTGCCACCACAAGCAACTTCCGCTACGCTAAGGAAAGTCATTTCCTACAATTGGTATCAGAGCTTAAGGTTGAAAAGTTTTCTTAACCCTTTCTCTTTTTAAGTTTAAGTTTTAATAATTTATATTAGATATAAATTATTAATATGCATGTTGTGATGAGTAGGCACAATTAGATTTATGAGATGAATGTTTTTTAATGTTCATGTGATGAATGTGTACTTTGATTCATGTGATGAATGTATTGCGTTGACCGTTAATTTTTCCGACTTTTATTTTTAGTATTGGAAATGTAAGACCATAAGGTCATATTCTTTCAAGTGTTGTAAGTTCATTTCTTTTGTGATAAGTTCATTTTTTAACTCAATTTGTAACTTGGAGGATCCGATGTCGCGAAGGAATCATTACGAACCTATTCGCGAAGAACTCAACAACATACCATGGAGTAAGATTTGAAGACCAATGGATGCCTTGGATTTATTGTACTAATTAGATTAATATTTTAAAAAAATAAGAGCTCAGATAACGTAATTTATGTATGTATGTGAAACTTCATTCCGTTACAAGTCCGTGGAAAAAAACGGGGACCAAAACGGAGTCCGGAAGCTCCGGAACGGAGTAAATGAAGTTCTAGTGTTCGAACACCAGACCGATAGCGTTCGAACTCCGGTCAAACGCAACTCAAACATTTGGCTATTGCTTGGAAACGTTTGAACTCCCAATGAACACTACACGAACGTTTCATCCCAGACCTAGGCATATATATGGTTTTAAATTGTTTATTAACATGTCATATAGACTAGGGTGCCTACTCTTGAATTTTCACATGCCATAACATGTAGACATGCATGATATTCAAGTCATAAAATATGATTTTATGTAAATTTAAAAGTTAAATTAGAATATAAGATGCATGTTAACGAATTAATAAGATTAATTAGTTTAAAGGTTTAAAAATTACGAATTCAAGTTTAAGAACAAATGGACATTATGAGTACATTATTTTCCTTGGTATATCGGATGGAAACCCGGATATAAATTCCATAGCCGCTTCCGAATGGACGGTAATTTGGTTTGCACTCGGGATACAATTCCACGTACCTTTGGAGTAAATAACGTACTTTTAATCTATTAAATGGTTTGATGACATATAGTCCATTAGTTGAATTCTAAAATTTTAAAACCTATAAGTGAACTAATTTTTAAAAGTTAAAATTGATTAGATCACTTAAGAAAACTTGATTAAATTAGTTTAATTAAGTTAATTGGTTAGTAGAGACTAATTGGGATTAGTGAATAAAATTTTAAAAGTTAAAATTGGTTAGATCATTATATCATCAACTAGTATTAATTAAGGTTATGACTTTAGCCGAGCAGAATCTAAGATTCATAAAATACTAGTGAGATAGAAACCTTACTTTTTTTAATAGTGAGTGGGAGAAAGGTATACCACAATATATCCTGCGATCTCCATTGTTATCCAGAAACGTGAGATTCAGTAGGCGCCTCGAGACGGTTTTGCTTTCGTCCCCCTACGGATGGTGTCCTTTTTGGGTCAATATCAAGATTGGATTCCAAAAGGATAGGGACTCTAGATGTATCTGGTGATTTGACCTACCCTACGGTGGCACTTCACTAGTTAAGTCCAAGAGTTCCGAAATAACGGGTCACACTCACAAAGGAATGATTAAGTTTTTAATCAAAGCTTCCTTGATCAAAATAACGGTAGTTGATTAATATAGGAATAAGAGTTATTTCAGATATATTAATCAATTGAGAATATCTCAATCTATCATGCGAATACTTGACCTACCCTACGGCGGCACTTATTTGTGGGATGATAGATAATCGTGGCATAATAATTATTTTAGGTTTCTAATTCATTATACATTGATCATGCATCATATTTAATTTTATGCCTAAATATTTGACAATTTTAATATGCGACGAATGAATATTGAATGCGCGTTTATTATTTTTTTTAGCTATGGCATCTGCAATAATCTCCATTATCAAACAACAAGAAAAATTAACCGGGGATAATTATGTTAAATGGAAAAGTGACATGAATGTTATCTTGGTCTGTGAATACCTTAAATTTGTCCTAATGGAGGAATGTCCTCCTGAGCCAGCACCTAATGCTGGCAGAGCTGCACGTAATGCCTATAATAATTGGATTAAAGCTGATGAGAAAGCCCATAGCTATTTGATAGCATCCATGTCTGAGGTTCTTGCTGCACAATATGAGCCTATGGCGACAGCATCAATGATTATGCAGTCATTACAAAACATGTTTGGGCAACCTTCAGACCGGCAACAACATGAGGCAATTGCCTCTGTATTGACCGCTAGAATGAAGGAAGGCACATCAGTCCGAGACCATGTGTTAAGGATGATGGCTCATCTTAATATGGCTGAAACCCATGGTACACGTATTAATGTGCAAAGCCAGGTGACAATGATCATGGAAACCCTTCCGAAGAGTTTCCTGCAGTTTAAGAGCAACTGTTCTATGAACAAGTTGACTTTCACATTGACTGAACTGCTGAATGAGCTCACCAATTACGAGTCCATTATGAATGGTCCTCGTAGGCCCAATGCCGAGGCAAATGTTGCCGAATCTTCTAAATCTGCAAAGAAGAAGAAGAAAGGCAATTGGAAGGCAAAACAAACAATGAAAAAGAAGAACAATAAAAGCTCCAAAAGAACCAATGCCAAAGGAAAATGTTTCCATTGTGAACAACAAGGGCATTGGAAAAGGAATTGTCCAAAATACCTTGCAGAGCTTAAAGAGAAGAAGAATACAGGTAAATATGATTTACTTGTCATTGAGTCTCTTTTGGTGGAGGATGATAAATCCATATGGATTGTTGATTCTGGTGCCACTAACCATGTTTGTTGTTCTTTGCAGCTACTTGACTCATGGAGGGACCTTACTGAAGGTAGCTTTACCATGAGAGTTGGGACATGGGATGTTGTTTCAGCAAGAGCAGTGGGAGTTTCAAATTTGAATTTTAATAAAAGTTATTTATGTTTGAATGGTGTGCTATATATTCCTGGTTTTCGCAGGAATTTGATTTCTGTAACAAAACTTATGGAATGTGATTTTTCTGTTTCGTTTAATAATAAGTCAGTTATTATTAGTAGAAATGGATTAAATATATGCACGGGAAACTCTGAAAATAATCTATATGTATTAAGGCCGTTAATGCATGAATCACTGCTTAATACTGAAATGTTTAAGATTGAAAGATCTAAAACTAAACGGCAAAAGATTTCTCATGATGATACCTATTTATGGCACCTTAGACTTGGTCACATTAACATTGACCGGATAGATAGACTAATTAAGAACGAAGTTTTAAATCAGTTAAAACTACTACTTTACCTGTCTGTGAATCCTGTCTAGAAGGCAAAATGACCAAAAGACCTTTTACTGGAAAAAGAATAAGAGCCAAATAATCTCTTGAGCTAATACATTCGGATGTTTGCGGACCGATGAATGTAAAAGCCCGAGTGGTTTTGAATACTTCATCACTTTCATTGACGATTATTCCAGATATGGGTATGTTTACCTAATGCAGCACAAGTCAGATACATTTGAAAAGTTCAAAGAGTATCGTGCTGAGGTTGAGAACCAGTTAGGTAAAAGCATCAAAATTCTACGATCAGATCATGGAGGAGAATACCTTGATAGAGATTTCGAGGAATTCTTAGTTGAGCATGGAATTGTTTCACAGCTCACAGCACCTGGAACACCACAACAAAATGGTGTTGCAGAAAGGAGAAATCGAACCCTACTAGACATGATAAGATCAATGTTTAGTTATAGCACTCTACCTAGTTCATTCTGGGGGTATGCATTGCAAACTGCAATGTATATCCTGAATGTAGTTCCTTCTAAGTCTGTTTCTAAGACTCCCTTAGAGTTGTGGAATGGTCGTAAAGCTAGTTTGCGACATTTTCGCATATGGGGTGTCCGGCACATGTGCTAAAGAACAAGACTACTAAGTTGGAACCACGTTCACATGTGCCTATTTGTAGGCTATCCTAAGGAAACTAGGGTGGATTCTTTTATAGTCCAGAAGATAATAAAGTATTTGTGTCGACAAATGCTACATTTCTTGAGGAGGACTATATGAGAGAGTTCAAACCTCGAAGTAAAGTGTTACTTGAGGAGTTACTTGCTGGTACGACCAGTACACCATTGTCAAATGTTGACAAAGACATAACACCTTCTACATCTGAAAGTCAGATGCAAGTTTATCAGGATACCATACCACCTAGACGTAGTGGGAGGGTTGTAAGACAACCTGAACGCTATCTAGGAAATGGTGAGGTGCAAGTTGTTGCATCTTGTGATGGTATAGATGATCCATTGACCTATCATAGTGCAATGGAAGATACTGATAAAGAGGAATGGCTCAAAGCCATGAACCTCGAGATGGAGTCTATGTACTCTAACTCAGTCTGGGAACTTGTAGACCAACCTAATGGAGTAAAACCATAGGTTGCAAGTGGATCTACAAGAGAAAAAGAGGAATAGATGGGAAAGTACAGACTTTCAAGGCTAGGCTAGTGGCAAAGGGTTATACCCAAAAGAGGGAGTTGACTATGAAGAAACTTTCTCGCCAGTAGCCATGCTTAAATCCATCAGGATTCTTCTTTCCATTGCCGCATATTATGACTATGAGATTTGGCAAATGGATGTCAAGACTGCATTCTTGAATGGTAATCTTGATGAGAGTATCTATATGGTACAACCAGAGGGGTTCATTACCCAAGGTCAAGAGCAAAAAGTTTGCAAGTTGCAAAGGTCCATTTATGGACTTAAGCAAGCATCTAGATCTTGGAACATAAGGTTTGATACTACGATCAAGTCTTATAACTTTGAGCAGAACATCGATGAGCCTTGTGTCTACAAGCGCATCATTGATGGGAATGTGGTTTTCCTTGTGTTATACGTTGATGATATTTTACTCATTGGGAATGATGTAAAGATATTATCGGACGTGAAAATCTGGCTAGCTAACCAATTCCAAATGAAAGATTTGGGAGAGGCAAGTTATGTACTTGGGATCCAGATCATTCGGGATCGCAAGAAACGACTGTTAGCAATGTCTCAAGCAACCTATATCGACAAGATTCTTGTGCGATTTGGTATGCAGAATTCCAAGAAAGGTAATTTACCTTTCAGGCATGGAATTCATTTGTCTAAGGAACAGTCTCCTAAGACACCTCAAGGAGTTGAGGAGATGAGACATATACCATATGCTTCAGCAGTTGGAAGTCTTATGTATGCTATGTTATGCACGAGACCGGACATCTGTTTTGCAGTGGGAGTAGTCAGTAGGTTTCAATCCAACCCAGGATTAGATCATTGGGTAGCGGTGAAACATATTCTCAAGTATCTTCGGAGAACGAGAAATTATATGCTTGTATATACAAGTCAGGATATGATTCTGAGAGGATATACAGACTCTGATTTTCAGACGGATGTCGATTCTAGGAAATCAACATCTGGATCAGTGTTCACCCTAGGTGGTGGGGCTATAGTATGGAGGAGCATTAAGCAATCTTGTATTGCTGACTCCACCATGGAGGCTGAATATGTAGCAGCTTGTGAAGCAGCTAAGGAAGCAGTCTGGCTCCGTAAGTTCTTGGCAGATCTGGAAGTTGTTCCAGATATGGATAAACCACTCACACTTTATTGCGATAATAGTGGTGCAGTGGCGAACTCCAAAGAACCAAGAAGCCACAAGAGGGGTAAGCATATTGAGAGGAAATATCACCTCATCAGGGAGATAGTGCAGAGAGGAGATGTCGCTGTCACACAGATTCCATCCGCAGACAACCTGGCTGATCCGTTTACAAAGACCTTATCGGCTAAAGTATTTGAAGGTCACCTAAATGGTTTAGGATTACATGACATGTCTCATTTGCTCTAGTCCAAGTGGGAGATTGTTGGGATTTATGTCCTAGAGCTTCATGTATTGTAAACGGAATTGATTTTTGTAATAATAATAAATGCATTATTCATTTTATCAAAGTTGTTTGATTTATATCGCATATTGTCCAATTGTCTTGTTTACCTTGATTACTCTTGTACCTTTAGACTTAGTGTATGTTTGATGCACAAGAGGATTTAAGTCTAAAGTTAGTAATCTAAATAGTCCATAGAGAGCAAACAAAGAGGGTACTTTGTTTGTGGTTTATCTATAGCTGCGGTCCATTCTATACTTGTATGACGACCTTGATCCGGGATCGTTCATGTAGTGACATGGGAATGAAGGCACCTTGTATGATAAGATCATATAGGACTGGACTCAGATAAATACGAATTTCTTTTAATATCCGTTAACCAAAGAAATTCATTTTATCTAATAGATGGTCATATATGGATTCGATCTTAATCCTGAGTGTACTACGAACTCCTGCATGACAGGCTATGTCCTTTGATTTACTATGGTGAGGTTGGTGTTGCATTCCCGGCCAATAACTACGTATTTTGGGGATATGGTTTGGTATGTAGCTGGGAACGTTTTACATAGATATGGAATTCACTCCTTCTTACGAGAAGAAGAGAATATCTCTTTTAAGAGTTGATTCGGGACTTGAACAATTTGAGCGCTCAACTTTTCTATTACGAATAGAAAGTATTTTATATTCATAATTGTTATGAATTAATTGTTCATTATAGAATCAATGGTGCTTAAGAGACAAAATATTAGAGGGGTTTAACGGACTTTGACCCGGCTCTATTTATGAGATATTCGTGAAGGGCTATATCCATATGTAATGACTATATCGATGGACACCGAAAATGTTCGTTTATTTAATCCATCTACGGTAACGGGAGTTCAACTTCGAGTTTTTAGTGGAATAACGCGGAGTTAATAATTCGTAATATTTGATTAAAGAGTTTAATTAATATTTCAGAATTATTGGAGCTCGGAACCGTAGGTCCATTTGGTCCCCGTGCTAGCTCGATTAACTGTAGCAAACCTAATATAATTAGATTGTCTAATTATATGCTCACATTATATTTATTTATATTATTAATAAGATTAATAATATTTATTGTCACAAATGAAAACTATGTTAAATTAGTTTAACTTAATGTTTTCTAGAATTCTTTGATTATGAGATAATCAAGTCTTGATTATGAGATAATCAAGTTAGTAATAATTATGAGATAATTACTACAACATAATTGAAGGTAAATAAATCATTATTAATATATTGATTTTTATTTACCATTGGAGACAAAGCCATATGGCTTACCATGTCATCCAAGCAATTATGTCTATTAGGTGGCTTGGATACACCTAATAGTTTTGTCATTAGCTAATGCATTTTATGCTTTGGTATGGCCTCCACATTTATGTGTTTGCCATTGAAAGAAAGCATTGAATGCTTAATGACAAAGCCATTGTCTTTAGCTTAACATTTCTTATGCTTTGGTATGGCATTCAAATTTTTGTGTTGGCCATTGCAAGAAAGCATTAGATGCTTAATGCAAGGTTAGTTGGATTGTGTAAGAGAATATAATCTCTACCATTTCTCTCACTTCCTAAGGTTAACACTTTGCATTCATTCACACAATTGTTGTGAGAAAAGATTTGAGAGAAAATAGAGAGAGTTCTAGCATTCACAAGTGTTGTGAAATTCTAAAGCCAAACACCATTGTGACATCTTAAATCTCTAAATAGTTTAGAGGTTTAATCTTTGTGAGTGAAGCCCACACTTCGGTTTGTTGGTTTTGAGTCATAGTTCGGAAGATCGAGTGGTTGATCCAAGTGTTGGACACCAAAGGATTGATCTTGGCTACTACAACAAAAGGATAAGCAAAGAAAATTTTGAAGATCCATACCGGACCCGATGCCACCACAAGCAACTTCAACGGGGCTAAGGAAAGTCGTTCCTACATTGCCTAGGCTAGCACCAAGGGAAAAATACCCGTGCACTCAAGGCATAGTATTGCCGTTGAGTTTTGGCTTTGGTGTGTGCATCTTTGGAGGCCACACACTTGGGTGACTCTTTGTAACGTGGAAGATCTTGCTGAGTTCGAGAAAAGCTTGTAGATTGGAAGGAGGACTAGAGGAGTCTTCGGTTCAAGTAATTCATTTTCTTTCTTTATTTTAATTAGAGTTCTTATGATAGTTAGCATGTTTAGGTTTATGTTCTTTGCATGTTTTATGAGTTTTATGCTTAGAATATATAGTAACATGCCTATGCTTATAGAATAATCAAAACAAATGGGTCTTGGGCAAAGGGAAAGTGGCATAATAATTTTGATTTTCCGTTGCGCACTTGCGGCCGCTTCCCAACAGTGGTATCAGCGGGCCGTTTTTGTTTTCATTAGTTCTCTCTCATTTGAACTCAAAATTGGGTGTTTAAAATCTCGTTGGAAAGCTAACACCCTAAACTTAATTTTAGGCACAAGTTTTGCATGATTTGGTTAAGATTTGAATTGTGAAATTGCATTTAAAGTTCACACGTCTGCAGAAAAACGTGAATAGTAAAGTTATTAAATAAAATAAAATGCATATCATAATTAATATTAATCAAAGTATTTAATGCCTAAAATATATTCCAACATATTAAAACTCATATGCTTGATAATTCTATGTATGATTAGAATTGGTATGATTATTTTAGGGTGCAAGCATCTAGAGACTTTCTAAGAAATAGAGAGTGTATTGCTTATCCCTTAGCTAAGTAATTATTCCGTGATGAACTTAGAGATTTATTACCTTTAAGGCTAATAAATATAAATCACTTGTTTATAATAAAAGACATTAAAAAATATACAAGTGGGTTGAGACCAAGGGGTTAATAAAACTTTCCAAACTAAAGTTAATTTAACCAAAGGTATTACTAGAGTTAGATAATGATTTGGTGTCTTCCTTCACTCACTACCTTTTTATAGCCAAAAGGAAAAGCTGTGAAGACATCTAGATAATCAATTACTCAAATCTTACCTTAAAGCATATTTAAAGTGTTGGACTAATTTGGAGGATCTATTGTTTAATCCTGTCACCAAGGCAATAAGAGCCTAAGAGGTAAGGGTATTTAAGAGAGTTCGCTCCACCCTCCCTCTGGTGAATTTTCAATGGAGGAATCCATTTGATAGTCATTCACTTAAACTTGCTAAAATCCTAAATAATAATTTAAGTCTAAAATTTGCCTCCCATTGTAATGTATAGACCCAAAGGGCTTAAACCATATTGGCAGGACTAGGCTTTACCAGACTGACCAATACCAATTTGTCCCTAAATCGTACTATTGACAATGATTTGACTTTTCTGAGTCATAAGACGCAGCGACTCTTAGGTGTGGTCTTATAACTTAGTGAAAAAGATTGGGTGTCCACAAGGACTAGCATAAGTTATGGCAATGTTTGATTGCCCAACCCAATGATCAAGGAATTGTGATTTATATCATAAATTGGTTGGGAACCTACCTAATTATCGTATTTTATAATGACCGGCCCTAGTCGGAGTTATGAAATGATGATAATGTGATCCTTGCCCACAAGAAATCCATCATATTGCGGTTGATGCGATTTGCTTAAAATTTTAAAACAATTGAATGAGAGCAACTTCATAATATTAAAAGTCCATGTTATTATGAAACATTAATGAAAACATATTCCTAATTTTAACATTTTCTCTTAACATGTGGTTAAAATATTTCACAAACATTCAAATGGAAAACAGAGTATATCACTTCGTTCCATCCTTGATGAGCATAAGCTCAAAGGGCACAACTACATTGACTGGTTAGAAACCTTAAAATTGTCTTACGACAAGAAAAGATTTTCTATGTTCTTGAAAGACCATTTCCCCATGAACCCGCATAATATGCTGACCAAGATATATTTGATGCTTGGAAGAAACACGTCGATGATGATGAGCGAGTAGTTTGTATAATGATTGGCTCTATGTCGGATGAACTTCATAAAGCTCACGAATATATGGATGCTCAAACCATCATCTTTCACTTGGCTACATTGAAAAATTGGCCAACCTCGGGTTTATCATGGATCATGAGATAGGTCATGATCTAATTCTTCAATCCTTATCAAAAGAATTCTCTAACTTTATTATGCAGTTTCATCTGTCTGATAAAGAAGCTACTTTAGCAGAATTACATAATCTGATAAAGTAAGCAGATAAGGACTTGAAACCGGAGCTTAAAACCTCTGTCATGCTTACGGGTACGGACCTGAAGCCACAGGCCCAAAGAAAATAAGGGCAAGGCCAAGGCTCCAGATCACCTAAAGTCCAATGGTAAGGTGGAGAAGAAAAAAAAGGGAAAGGGGAAATGTTTCTTTTGTGGAAAGAATGGTCATTGGAAGAAAGACTGCAGATCCTTGAAAGCCAAGGAAGCTAGGGAAGCCCAAGAAGCCCAATGCTTCAGGTATGTTGTAAATGATTGAACTATATTCTCAAAACTCTAAACCTTCTACTCTGGTGCTTGACACCGGTTGTGGGACTCACTTGTGTAACAATGTGCAGGGCCTGAGAAACAGTAGGAGACTCCGTCATGGGGAGGTTGACTTACGCATGGGTAATGGAGCAAAACTGGCTGCATTGTGCATGGGACTTATTCATTAGTTTTTTCGAATGGTTTAGTTTTAGACTTAGAAGATTTTGTTTATGTACCATCTCTAGTAAAGAACATCATTTCAATTTCTTCTTTATGTAATAAAGGCTTTTCATGCCTAATAAGTTGTAATGAATGTTCTATTTATTTCAATGAAATAAAATATGGAGATTGTTTTTTGAATAATGGTATCTATGTCTTACAAACTAACAAATAATGTTCAACCTCTAATATGTACAACGTTAACTCGAATAATCTCAATGAATCACTTATATGGCATAATCGCTTAGGTCATATCAATGAAACAAGATTAATTAAGCTACATAAGGATGGGTATTTCAAACCCTTCAAATATAAACCTTATGGAACTTGTGAGTCTTGTTTACTTGGTAAAATGACCAAATTACCCTTCAAATGTAAAAGACAGCGTGCAGCGAAGACATTAGAACTCATACACTCTGATGTATGCGGACCAATGTCAGTCACCACTAGAGGTGGGTTCTCCAACTTCATTACCTTTATCGATGATCATTCGCGATATGGGTATGTGTACCTTATGCGGTACAAATCTGAAGCCTTTGAGAAATTCAAAGACTTCAAGGTTGAAGTAGAAAACCAGCTTAATAAAAGTATTAAGTCACTAAGGTCTGACCGATGTGGTGAATACTTAAGCAACGAATTTCAAGATTACTTGAGAGAAAATGGCATTGTTTCCCAGTGGACTCCTCTGGGAACTCCACAGCATAATGGGGTCTCCGAAATGAGAAATTAGACATTATTAGATATGGTCTGATCAATGATGCCAGACACAGATCTACCTCTTTCATTCTGGGTCTTGCTTTAGAAACTGCAACACTACTACTAAACCAAGTTCCTTCCAAGATTGTTAATCAAACACCATATGAGTTATGGTCTGGGAAACGTCCTAGTCTTAGTTATCTAAGATTTTGGGGATGTGACGCATATGTCAAGGTCACACAAACTAAAAAATTGGATGATAGGGCAGTTAAATGTAAGTTTGTAGGATATGCCTTGAACTCAAGAGCATACGTGTTCTACGTCCCAAATGAACAAAGAACATTTGTCTCAGAAAATGCTAAATTTCTAAAGAATGAATTCCTTCTCAAGAAATATAGTGGGAGTAGATTTTACCTCGAAGAGGTACGAGAAGAACAAACTAACATAGAACTAAACCACAAGGTTATGAACTTAGAAGGTCTGGTAGGGAAAGACATGAGCCTGAAAGATATGGTTTCCATATTGATGAGGAACATGATCAAGTCATTGATAATGACGAAACAATGCGTGACATTGATTCAGTCAATTGGCTTAAGGCCATGAAATTCGAAATAGACTATATGTATCAGAATCAAGTCTGGGACTTGGTAGATGCACCTGAAGGGATAAAACCCATAGGCTGCAAGTGGATTTACAAGCGTAAAGCTGATGCAGAAGGCAACATCCAAACCTATAAGGCTAGGTTGGTGGCTAAAGGTTATAGAAAAATCCAAGGAATTGACTATGACGAAATCTTCTCGCATGTTGCAATGATAAAGTCTATTCGAATTTTACTGGCACTAGCTTCACACTTTGATTATGAGATTTGGCAAATGGATGTCAAAACAGATTTCCTTAATGGGAACCTCATAGAGGAAGTCTATATGACACAACCTGAGGGGTTTACATCTAAGGATGATCATATTAAAGTATGCAAGCTTAAACGATCCATTTATAGACTCAAGCAAGCCTCCAGAAGTTGGAATATACGATTTGATGAGACAATCAAAGAATTTTACTTCATCAAAAATGTAGACGAGCTTTGTGTTTACAGGAAAAGTAGTGGGAATGCTGTTGTATTTCTTGTATTATATGTCGTTGACATATTAATCATCGAGAATGATATTCCCATGATGCAAGCCACCAAGCAATGGTTATCTAAGAATTTATCCATGAAAGATTTGGGAGAAGCAGCCTACATCCTCAGCATTAAGATCTACCGTAATAGATCTAAGAGGTTGTTATGACTTTCTCAATCTACGTACATAGATAAAGTTTTGAAAATATTCAAAATGGAAGATTCCAAAAGAGGTAATTTACCTACTTGTCATGGAATTAAATTATCAAAGGAGCAATGTCCACATAATCCTCAGATAGAGAGCGTATGAGTAGGATCCCTTATGCTTCAGCAATAGGATCGATCATGTACACCATGATATGTACAAGACCTGATGTCTCTTATGCTCTTAGCATAACGAGCAGGTATCAGGCAAATCCTGGTGAGCAACAATGGGCAGCTGTCAAAAAAATCCTCAAGTATCTGAGAAGAATTAAGGATGTGTTTTTGACATACGGAGATTGTTCTGAGATGAAAGTCATTGGTTACTGTGATGCGAGCTTTCAAATCGATAGGGATGATCACAACAGGACATCTGTTTACTTTAAATGGTGGTGCTGTAAGTTGGAAAAGCTCAAAACAGTCAACTAAAGCGGACTCCACCACTGAAGCCGAGTATATTGCAGCATCTGAGGCAGCTAAAGAAGCAGTCTGGATAAAGAAGTTCATCACAAGCTGGAAGTGCTTCCCGCGATAACGAATGGTGTCACGATGTACTGTGACAACACGGGCGCCATTGCTCAATCAAAGGAACCAAAGTCCCATCAGAAATTCAAGCATGTACTCAGGCGATTTCATCTCATCAGGGAGATTGTTGAGAGAAAAGAAGTTATTATAGAGAAAATACCCACAAAAGAAAATCTTGCAGATTCTCTGACTAAATGGCTGACTCAACAAAAGCATGATAGGCACACCCGAGAGTATGGTGTCCAGATTCATACTAGTTGGCTATAGTGCAAGTGGGAGATTGTTAGGGATATGCCCTATACCCAACTTGTGGATGGGCTATATGTATATGTATTTGTAATATTTTCATTAATTAATAAAATGAAACTCTTTATTATACGTGTCTTACATAACTTATATGAATTATCAACACTGTAATAAAGCCCTTGGAGTAATAAGACAATGGCTTCCACGCCTTATTAGAATCATTACTGTAGACAACAGAACTTGGGCGACGCTGTTCTAGGCTCGCGGCCTAGTTGGGAAGTACGAAATAACATGGAGTCGCCACCCGGTGTGAACCGGGACAAAGATTTAAGGCCGCACTCACCCCTCGCAAGGGAAGACCTCAAACCGTTGGGTTCGGAATGGTCCCTTACTTATGCGACTTATAATGATAGGATTTATATAATAATTTAATCAGGCTTAAGTAACACTTATTTTTAAGAATATCATGCTTCTACATTCACATACATACATCAACAAGTTCATCTAAATTTATATGTAACACATATTCGAATTTGCATACAGCCTATTTGCATGTAATCTATGTCTCAATTTACATACATAAGGATTATCATACGGCAAGCATACAAGTTAATGAACGCATTGGTGGACACAGAAGCGCAAACAAATAGCATTCTTACTAGCATGCATATTAAGAAAAGATATTTAAGCGCATAACAGAGATAGACAACTAGAGAGGTAATACAAATGCATAACGTAAAAAAGGGGTGACTATATGCTAAGATGGACATGTCGTAATGTGATGCAAGAGGATCTGTTTACCGTGTGCGTTCGTGCAGCGTTCGTAGATGCGTTCGAATGGTAAACAGAAGGTTCTCGTTCGAGTAGCGTTCGTAAACGCGTTCAAACGGAAATGAAACAGAATGCTCATGTTCGTATGGCGTTTGTGAACGCGTTCGAACGGAAATGAAACAGAATACTCACATTCGTGTGGCGTTTGTGAATGCGTTCGAACAGAAATGAAACAGAATGCTCACGTTCGTATGGCGTTCGTGAACGCGTTCGAACAAAAATAAGACCTGATGCATGATAAGGCAAAATACTTGCGCGTTCGAGTTGCGTTCGTAAACGCGTTCGAATGGGAACAGACCTGATGCATGAAATGGGACGCAATACATAAATGACAAATAGTACAATGCGAGTCGCGGCGAAGCATCGTGGTAAAGGATTGTAATCTCTTCAATTAGAGGACCTCTCATCGCACTTACTAAGCCCATGCGCTCGATCGCATCATGTATACAAATATAAAGACAATCATATCAAACTAAGTATGCCCGATTGAACGTATCTTGCATTCAATCGGACACACATCAACCGGCGCGGCAAAGCATCGTGGTAAAGGATTTTAACCTCTTCAATTAGAGGACCTCTCATCGCACTTACTAAGCCCATGCGCTCGATCGCATCATGCATACAAACATAAAGACAATCATATCAAACTAAGTATTCCCGATTGAACGTATCTTGCATTCAACCAGACACACATCAACCGGCGCAGCAAAGCATCGTGGTAAAGGGCTTTAACCCCTCCCCATATGGGATCTTTCATTCCACTTACTAAGCCCATGCGCTCGATTGAATCATGCAGGAATAAGCAACATACAGAATTCAAGTGACGAGAAATAAATAAACCAAAGCAACACAAAACAAGAGAACGTGCCGTTTACTCAAGTGGTACGTGGAGTTGTATCCCAAGTACAGACCGCACTACCGTCCATTCGGATTCGGCTACGGAATTTACGTCTGGGTTTCCATCCTATATACCACGAGAGGCGACACTCTTTTATTCATCCAATACCCACAACATGCATCCACAAACGACTCTCATGCAAATAGAATTTGATAAAAAAAAAATGAATATAAACTAATGAGAAAAGTACCCTCATGTCTAACCTTTTAAATCATCTCTCGGATGTACGGTACACGATCGTCGAAAGGGTGGATGCTCCGCAACTCTTCCGGTTCACTGGTTCACTGCTCTTGTTGGTTGTCTTACTGTTTTAAGTCGTCGTTCTCCATCTTTTACTGCTGCTTTTGACTCCAATTCGCTGCCGTTGCTACTGTTTTGCTGCTGTATTTTAGTTACTATTTTTGGGATGTTTTGGCTACCATTTTGGGTGTGATTTTCGGTGATGTTATGGTGTGGTTCGGGGGCTGTTTTGATGAGGTAAAGGGGCTGTTCGGGATGTATTTTGGTCAAGGCAATGAGGGTTCTTTGGTTTGTGATCTTTGGTTAATGAGAGTGAGGGAGAGTTGTGTCCATAAGCTTGGGTGTTTCTTGGCGTGAATGAGCTAGGGGAAAAGGGTCGGAAATTCTTTGCTTCTTTTCTTGTAATGGGCGTGCACTACGGGGGGGAATGCCTTGGAGAGGTGTTGTTTATATAGAGAATGGCTAGGGTTTCACCTTGTCTCACAAGGAAGGGATTTGGCATTTAAATGGAGGATTTGATTTGGTGTTGGACAAGGAAAGCAAGGGATTTGATTTGGTTTAGATTAGGAAGGTTGAATATTTGATTAGCTTGGTTTAGGAATACAATATTTTAAGGTAGGAATAATATATATTTGATTGGGAATATAATTGGTTGATTGATTTTAATTAGGCATGACATCTTTTTAATTTGGTATGTGATTTTTAGATTTGTTTTGATTTCACCATGTGTTAAATATGTGTTTTAAATGAGCTTGGGCGTGTGGGCCAAGGCTTGGGCGAATCGGGCTTAATGTGAGGTTAGCAGCAAAACCAGAATTACCGACACCGTTCGAATGCCTCCTCGAACGCGGCACGAACGCCCGCAATCTGTTTGGAGTTCGAACGAATTAATGAATACAGCACGAATGAAAACAGTGAACTTTGTTTATTCTGAATTTCCCCTTCCGACGTCTGTTTCTCGTGACTTCCGTGACTTAAAAGGTAGTGCCTCCAAATGAGACTCATCATAGGGACAAATATGCAAAAATGCAGTGCCTACAGTCACCCCCACTTTGATGGGACTTGTGTAATGTGCAACAGTGACAATCCTATCAAAGTTATGCAATGCATTTTCACTTACCTGGCTCGCCAACTGGCACTTGACTTTCCATGTGTTGAGTTGATTTGGGTGGTGAGGTCCTGCGACCTCTGGTTCATTCCCGAACCGCTGTGATGGGGTCCATTCCCGAACTGTTACCGTGAAATGTCCATTCCCAAACTGTTACTGTGAGTTGTCCATTCCCGAACTGTTTCTGTAAGGTGGTCCATTCCCGAACCGTGTTTCCATTCTTGGAGTGCCATTCTCGGCTTGTTTATTCCTGAACTCTGCTCCATTCTTGGATTGACATTCTCGGCTTGTTCATTCTTGAACTCTGCTCCATTCTTGGATTGTCATTCTCGGCTTGTTCATTCTTGAACTCTGCTCCATTCTTGGATTGCCATTCTCGGCTTGTTCATTCTTGAACTCTGCTCCATTCTTGGATTGACATTCTCGGCTTGTTCATTCTTGAACTCTGCTCCATTCTTGGATTGCCATTCTCAGCTTGTTCATTCTTGAACTCTGCTCCATTCTTGGATTGCCATTCTCGGCTTGTTCATTCTTGAACTCTGCTCTATTCTTGGATTGCCATTCCCAGCTTGTTCATTCTTGAACTATGCTCCATTCTTGGCTTGCCATTCCCGGCTTGTTCATTCTTGAACTGGTGTTTCCATTCTTAGAGTGCCATTCTCGGCTTGTTCATTCTTGAACTCTGCTCCATTCTTGGATTGCCATTCTCGGCTTGTTCATTCTTAAACTCTGCTCCATTCTTGGATTGCCATTCTCGGCTTGTTCATTCTTGAACTCTGCTCCATTCTTGGATTGCCATTCCCGGCTTGTTCATTCTTGAACTATGCTCCATTCTTGGATTGCCATTCCCGGCTTGTTCATTCTTGAACTGTGTTTCCATTCTTGGAGTGCATTCTCGGCTTGTGATGCAATGGGCCTCAACCCTAGGACTCATCCCTAAAACTGATAGTGATGTGGGCTTCGACCCTGGGACTCATCCCCAAAACGGATGCTGAAGTGGGCCTCGGCCCTAACTGCTATTGATACGGGCCTCGCCCCCAGACTGATATTGATGTGGGCCTCGACCCTCGGGATTCATCCCAAACTGATACCGATGCTGATGTGGGCGTCGGCCCTAACTGCTATTGATATGGGCCTCGCCCCCAGACTGATACTGATATGGGCTTCGCCCCTCAGACTGATACTACTGATATGGGCCTCGCCCATATGATTCATTCCTGAAGACTGCTGACATTGTACTGTTACTGCTTCTGGTTGGCTTGCATTCGGCGCTTTCTTTTTTTCTCATTTGAAACCTGTTATTACAAAACATAACAAACACAAAAATGATGCAAATATGTTACGTGTATGCATGCATGCATGAATGAATTTTCTATTCCGTTGGGTTAGGTCTTCTACCAGTCCTCCTGGTGATCGCTCGACCTTTTCTTCCTTAGGTGAAATACTACTTCAATCTATCCATATTGATCGGCTTGGTGAACTCGTTCCCTTCCAAATCTGACAGTCTCACTGCCCCTATTTCCCAATTTCTGAATGTCTGTCTTATCTTTTCTGTTTGGTTATTTCGAAGGTTCCCCGTGTTCATCACTGGATTCCATAGTACCAAGGTTGAATACTTTTCTCAAATATACTCATATTGCAGAAGAGTTTCAGCGAAATGAACGTCTTTATTATCGTTGAGGAAAAGAGTTCGAACAAGTAACAAAATCAATGTCTTAAAAAAACTGGATCAAATAGACTAGGAGGAACATCTCCATCATCCGCAGCACTGCCTTCTTCCTCGGCCTATGGTTCTTCACTGTCATCCATGTAAGAAGCTTGGTGGTTAAGGGTTTCTTTTCATGGTTGGGTATTTTATGGCAATCTATGAGATCTTGAATTTCATGCCTGAGGCGGGTGCAGTTGTCGGTGTCATGGCCATGTAGTGTTGGTTACTATAATTAGTCCCAAGGAAAGATTAAGCTTATGAAATACAACAAAATGAATATATATAATAAACTTGAAGCATGGCGGAATCATACTTACAAAGCTTTTGTGATGAAAAGATGAACAAAGGTTGAAGCTCCAAGATCCTTGAAGTTTCGGCCAAGAGGAGAAAAGAGTTGAAAGCTCCAAGCTTTGTGTATTCCAAGCTCCAAGGTGGTTTCCCTATCACCTCCTTTGATTCCTTGGTTGTGCTAGCAAAAATGGAGAATGAGAAAATAATTTTATGCCTTGTTGGTGCAGCTCACGGCGTGAGCAAGAGAGGAAGAGAGGAGAGTGTTTCACTTTTGATTTTCTTTCCTTTGCATGCCAAAAAACGTGAATCACCAAGGAAAATGAAAAGTGAAGTGATATCTAATACCAAAAGAATTTTTTAATGCAAAAAATCCTTCCAAAACCGTGCATGGCTTTCCCTCCAAAATGAATCCATCATTTGCTATCATTACCATACTTTGAGATTAGAGACAATGCATCATCCCTTAAAGGTGACTAGATACATTCACTATCTATTCGTATTAAGTAATGAGATATCGCGATGTGATTTGCGGATATCACTCGATTCAAAATACGAATGTGTCGCAAGCACTTTTGGGCTCGGTTTCGTTAATTCCAAATTAACGAATTTCCGTCGCGACGTGAATTAAATAATTACGCCTTGCGAAATTACTATTCAGTTCGCTAATGAATTAATTCTAAATTAATTCGTTTGCCCGAATTAAAATCCGATTTTAATTCCGCGTCGAAATCTAATTTCGTTTAATAATATATCGAATATATTATTTTATCGATTAATTCCAGATTAATCGATCTCTCTCTCTCTCCTAATAAGGCATTTTATCCAAGATAAAGTTTCTCCGTTATTAATCCAAGATTAATAAAGTTCGAATCAAACATCATAGGTGAATCTTCAGTAAGCGACCCAAGAGATCTCCGGATATGTTGGCAGTAAATACGGTCGTTGGATAATCCAAACACGTACGTACCTCGTACTACGTTTTTACCGATTTACAAGACAAGGTTGGCTTCTAGCAAAGCGCCATGCCTACCCAATTCTCCAGAAATATTCTTACTGGAATATTAGATCTATATCAAGCGTAGTATACCGTAGTATTGCGTACATCGATCCAGTATCGGACGATCACATGTTAGGCCTGGGGCTGGAAATGTGTCTGCCCCGTACGAAACATATATCGGACATCAAGCAACTAGTCTCTTTAAATCGGGCAATACTGACCTAGTCATATTGTCCCGACGGTTGCAACCTTTTATAGAGCACTGGTTCTGTATCCTGCGTGATCATCAACTCCATATGTCTGAAGTGACACTTCCATCTTGACATCACACCCAGTGCACTACAATTCTTGATAAACCCAGAAGAGGTGAACACAGAACCAGTTAAGGTCCCCCAACCACCAAAACCAAGTTTACCTATTGTCGCAAGTACTAGCGATGCAAGTCTCAGGTTAAGACCATATACACCTACCCTGATGCGGCCTCCCATAGACACGCAGACATACTACCAATGGGATTCCGCGGGGTTTATCCAGAGCGAAGCTGTTTTCCGTACCATCGGTAAAACACAACCTCCTATCGCACTTGCATAAGTATCCTATACTTAAACATATTAGAACTATGCCGTTGTGCCCTCACAACATGTACAAGTGCAATACTAGTCTATTCCGCATTATCGATGTCCGATCTCGATAATACTCCGACTATGGATATTTAATGATTTAAACCTTTATGTATTGATACTGTCTCATATCATCTCAATACGGAATTAATCATATGGACTTTCGCCATTTATATATCAAAGTAAATAAATTACAAAACGGCAAAAGGCAATTTCATTATCACATAGTTAATTTTGTACAATAATACAATATCATTTACAAAACAGTGACGCTATGGGTCATAATGTCTAACATGTAGCTGGTGGAAGTGACAATAAAGGTTCACATTTATGTGTAGCGGTGGGGGGTGTGGAAGTGGCTTTCCTTCTAAGGGTTTCAAGATTCCTTGTCCCTGTAACTTTTCAAATACCTTCAACAAAGGTCTACAAAGGTTGGAGAATTGCCGGTTTCTGATGGCAGCGACTTCGGCAGTAGCGGGCTTTGTCTTAGAAGGCCCCCCAAAAGTTCTTTTATTCTGGCCATAAAACTTTCTATTTTCGGCCTCATCTTCGTCAATATCCATGACAGTTTCCCTCAACTGTCGAAAATCAGAAATCATCGAAGTCATCCTCCTCAGCTTACCATAAATAGAGGGCTTGGTGCCCTTGATAATCATCTTAATTTGGTCTTTCTCTGAAGGCCGAGTCTGCATTTTCAAAAGCTGGCTTCTCCAGCGATCCACATACTCTTTGAAACTTTCCTCTGGCTTCTATTTAGTGTTCTCCAAATCACGGAGTGACAAGTCAATTTCTAAGTCTGTAACATACTGCTTCAGAAAAGCATCAGCTAGTTCCTTCCAATCTTCTTTAACCTTCTTCTTAAGGCTATGATACCAAACCACAGGTGCCCCCTCGAGTGACATCCCAAACATCTTTTGGACTTGGCGCTGTGATAGGCCCATTGAACTCATTACTGAGACATATTGCTGCAGATGGACTCTTGGGTCTCCATTCCCATTAAACTTGGCCATGTCCGGCATTTTAAACTGAGCTAGCAGCTGTTCTCCGAAGGTCATTGCCTCATAATCTAACAACTCTTCATGTTTACCCCTCATTTTGCGGGTAACTGTTTCAACCTGATCCCGAAGCTTCTGAAATTCTGTCTGAGACCCAATCACTTTGCATGTTGCATACTCTGCTATGTCATCATTAAAAGTGGGGATATCATCCCCCAACCCATTCGGAGGCTCCTCGCGCCTCACATTCTCAGAATTTCCCCCAGCACGGGGCACAGCCATATTTGCCATGGCAGTGGTCATGGCTTGCAACTGTTCGGTGACCTTGGCGAGACTGTTTTCCAACTGATCCATACGGGATACCTCAATATCTGATTCACTCATGTCTGTTCCAAGTGTTCTGGTGAGTCTTCCATTTTCCTAACCCAACGGGAATCTATGATGGCTTTCAGAACACAAGGGTTAACATGATGTATGTATGCATGGGGTGCATGAGATGCATGTAACATATATAACATACTAAATCAATTAAAACTCTCAAACAAATCAGCCCATTATCATTTTAGAAGCTTCTGGGCTAACTGTCATATGAGTGAACCCGTCCCAGTTTCCGATCCTAGTCATGATTACAAGGGAGGTATTAGTTGTACCAGTCTCAATTGTATCTGTAGAGCATGCATTTAGTATAGGTGGAAATATTCTTGATGACAGAAGATCAAGGTTGAAACCGGAGACGTTAGAAGCTCAAATGTGTCTTGAAGATTGGTGTAGAGCGGAACATCATGAATAAGAAAATCAGCCGGAAACTTTTGAAGATTTGTATGATAACACGGAAACAACTAATACCGAAGGCTTAAGAATCAGACTGTCTTCCCCCGATGTGGATGAATAAAATATAAATGTGATAAATTATAAAAATAAAATGTAACAGCACTACGTGCACTTTGATTCATCTACGCTACAAGAGTATACATAGGCAGTTTAATTAAGTGGAATCTCTTTTTTTTTTCAAAACAAGAAATAAATTATCAATGTATACTTTAATCTTTAGTAAATCTTTAATTTTTATTATTATTTTATAACAATTTAAATTAGTTTATTAAAAAAAGATTTCAAACCTATAAACGAACAAAATCGTATGATTCGGCCGATTTAAGATTTCAATTGTGATTCGATTTTGACCGAAACCGCAATCGAATCGTAAACCGAACCGTTAGTCTACGGTTTGATTACGATTTTTAACCGTAATCAAACTGTCTGCAACCTTAGATAGAGGTACCAAAGAGAGAATCATATTTTGGCCCATCTAGAAGAGGTGAGAGAGGTATCAAAGAGAGACAATCATATTTTGGTCCTCCCAACGATGATGACTCTAGCGGGACTCGAATTGGGGAGCATATCCAGTCGAGCCTCCTAGGATTGAACCAGCTACCACTCAACCAACCGCTCGTTGGTGCCTAACTTATATTTCAATGATTGATTATTAATATTATATCGAGTTATAAGAAACTTAACCGCGTGCTATTTTCAACTTAAATATTTTTGGGTTGAAAAGATTATGGAAGTTAATCTTTTTTTCAGATCAAGTTTTTTGGATTTCCTTGTGGTTATGGAGAAAGACTTACATAGGCTGCCAGGGCCGGCTTGAGATTTGGGAGATCTTATGCGATCTCTTATAAATACATTTTTAAGTTAGGTAAAAATAAAAAATATATTAAAGGATTTGGGGCATAAATTTTTATCAATTCTGAATTTAATTATTAAAACAGTAAATAATGAAGAATCGTTAAATATAAGATATAAATTGAACATATTTTTCTTCTTTTTAAGAAAAATAATTAAATTAAGGACTTGAATATTTATCAAAAGGGGCTATGACCAGCCCAGCTCAACCCAACCAACACTTTTTTGCCAATTGATAGGGAAGTGGACTTTACAGGTTTTATTTTTAATATAAAGGACTATTTTATTTCGTGCGACTTGTTATATTTTACTTTAATATTATATGACCTATTCATATAAAATAAAAAATTTGTAAAATTGGCTTTGTGCACGACTTTCTCCTAGTTACGAGGGGTAGATCGTAGGACCAGGGTGGTAAATCAATCGAATCGAATTGAAAATATCGATTTAGTTCGTTGTTTTGATTTATGTTCAGAGTTAAATATCGGTGCGATTCGATTCGAATCATGAATCAGATCCGTGAACCGATCGATTTGAAAAATCTTGAATCAAATGGATCAAACCGATCGATTTAGAAATTAATACTTTTAAAAATCGATTTGAGTTTGAACCGAACTCAAATATTAAAATTGGACCAATCCGAACCAAATCAAATCGGTTCAATTCGATTTAATTTTACTCATTCAATTCATTCCGATCGATTCTTAAATTTTTAAACCGATTAATTTTTAATTTGGTTCAATTCAATCGAATCAAACCGATCTTTACCCATCTCTAGAACCGGAGTCCTAAGCCATGTGAGTGAAGGAATCGACCAAGGGCTCCTGGAAAAACTGGCCCATTTTTATTTATTAACAAGGCCCTACCCTATAAATGACAAATTATGTAAATTGTTAGGGACCTATTTCATCAAATGGATAAACTATGCATTTAAATAAGAAAACGTTAAAATATAGGTTGGTAAAGCTCAACACTTGTTCCAGTCAAAATCCAAATTGAAAATTTCCCCCTGCGTCGTTTTCATTTCTATTGGCTTCCCCCATTGTTTCTCTCTCTCATTATTAAACGAAACATTTGTAGCTTTCTTCTTCTCCTTCTTCTTCTCGTGAAATAATAACAGTGTAAAACAACAAGCAGTATTATTTGTACAAAATTTTCTTCATTTTTAATAATAAAAAGATTAATTTTTAACAATAATATCGGTTTCCGTACAGTTCAGATTCTCTCAGGTTCGTCAGTTTGCACACGCGTACTCTTATATATTCATTGATATTTCTTTCTTTCTTTTTAACTAATTAGCAGATCTAGGGTTTTTCAATCTTAAATTCGTGCAAATCGTAATTCAATTCTGCTTATTTATTTGTTTAATTCCATTGTGCCGTCATTTTCACAGCTGAGCTTGTTCGGCCGCTCATTGATTTGGTAGATTTTTCTGACGAATTATGCTATAAATAAGGTGGTAAGTATACGTATATGTATACGTACACTACTTGTTTATGCATGTATTTATGTTTATATTTTTGGTTTGTGAAGATCCGGATCAAGTGAAAGAGAAGAAGATGAGTGAAGGCCAGAAGTTCCAGTTGGGAACAGTTGGAGCATTGAGTTTGTCGGTGATTTCATCAGTGTCCATTGTCATTTGCAACAAGGCGCTTATTAGCTCACTTGGTTTCAGTTTTGGTAATTTTTCTTTTCTTTATTTCTATTTCTGTTAGATCTAATCTGATGCATTGACTTATGTGATTAATGGAAAGTTACCAAGTACTAGCTTTTTCAGTGTCTAGGTTGCTGACTGTTTCTTGAGATTGTATGTTCGTAGAGGAATAAAGACAAATGATTATTAGATTCTATTGTCAGGATGGGTTTGTGGGAATTTTGTGGTCTTTTCCTTTCAAAGAATTTTAAAATTTTGTTGACGTATAAGTGGCTAATGGTCTAGTACTTTTTTGTTGTGGTATATTCGGATATTCCAACAGGATGATTCTCTGATTTATTTGAAACAAGTGTTGAAATGATTTGGTTGTGTAGTTTTTTCTGGTTTAAATTCAGTTCATGATGATATACATAGTGATGGGCCAAGTCATTCCTGACGACACATAAGTGGATGTTAGTTCATCATATATGTGGTTGTTTTGAAGTATCGTGTTGGCACCTCGGTTCAAGTCTTAGATTCGAATTCAGAGGGTGCACTTCTGGTAAGAGCCTAGGGAATTTGGGGGTTTTACCTGTTCCGCTTGGGTTGGGTGGTTTGGCGGCGGGGTTTCAAAAAAAAAAAGTGTTAGGCACCTCGGCGGTTTACCTTGGTTTTTATGGGGACAGCTTGTTTCCCCACTTGTAAATCTCCTTAAAATTTAATTCTAACCATGCATTGTTCCTTTATAACCGAAAAAAAGAAACAATCATTATCCATCATTATTGTTTTACTTCGGCATATTTGATATTACTTGATCATTTATTCAGTCTCTCTCTGACATGCAGCTACAACTTTGACAAGTTGGCATCTTCTTGTTACTTTTTGTTCGCTTCATGTGGCATTATGGATGAAATTATTTGAGCACAAGCCTTTTGATCCAAGAGCTGTAATGGGATTTGGGATATTAAATGGGATATCTATCGGGCTGTTGAACCTTAGCTTGGGTTTCAATTCCGTTGGTTTCTACCAGGTAAAATTTCATTCTTCAAGCTGTGACTTGTGATCTTGAATCTTTTGTTGACTAGAGTGAACCAGATTATCATCCAGTGGTTACGTAACTTGATAACATTTCCGGGAGAACTCGACTGTGTGGCAGAATACTACAAAAGCATCATAAAGCATTTCAGATGATATGTATATCTTCTCTGTTCAATGAATATGTTTGTGTGTGTGTTCGCAATTTACTCATGTTTTATAATTTAACACAGACCAGGTGTTGCATTGCCACTGAAACTCATTGTGATAACTGATAACTACATATGTTTCTTCAGATGCACACTAGGATCTCGCTGCATCTTTAGATATTGCAATCCACAATGCCATTTATGTTCTGCTACAAGCTTTGGAACTTAACACTGTAGTCTAGTATTTTAAAATCTTTATAAAGAGATTTGGTTTCTGAAAATTTTTCTTGTTTATTTTTCATTTTAGATGACGAAACTTGCGATCATCCCCTGCACCGTTCTTTTGGAGACCCTTTTCTTCAGGAAGAAATTCAGGTCAGTTTTAATCTCACTACTTCATTTGTATTTTTGGAAGACAGTTTCCTTGAGTTTGCTATTTCAAATGTTCACTAGGTTGAGATCTAATGGTATAGTCATTCATTGATTTTGAATTGAATATGTTTGTGATTGTGTGTGATTTCTTGGACGTCTTTCTTTCATCTTTTCAATTGAAATTTTTAATTTTTGGATTGTGTTTGTCTTTTAAGTCTCAGGCTTTTTTTATTACTTTCACAGTTTTCACCTATTGACCCTTTGTGCTTTCTTTCATTTCTTATCAATCTTATATCATAGCATTTTTTCTCCTCTCTCTCTTTTGTTGTCATTAAACCCCTTCATTGTCTATATAAAATTATTTCTTGTGCAAGCCATAAGCTTATGTGTTTTCGTATTTATTTTGTGGTCATTTTTGGTCCAAAAAAATTACTCTTTTTTTTATTTTTTTCCTCTATTTTCATAAAATATTGATCCACTTACAGCTCTGTATTAATACTTATTTTAATAATTGCAGTAGGAATATCCAACTTTCACTTATCATCCTTCTTCTGGGGGTGGGAATTGCAACTGTAACTGATCTTCAGCTCAATGTTTTGGGTTCTGTATTGTCTCTGCTTGCGGTTCTTACAACTTGTGTTGCTCAGATTGTATCCTCAGCTGAAGTTAGC
The DNA here is from genome assembly GCA_019454045.1 of Zanthoxylum bungeanum. Taxonomy (NCBI): domain Eukaryota; kingdom Viridiplantae; phylum Streptophyta; class Magnoliopsida; order Sapindales; family Rutaceae; genus Zanthoxylum; species Zanthoxylum bungeanum. The sequence goes on along the minus strand of SKCR01014343.1, from coordinate 9,269 downwards.
TTTGCTATTTATTTGCCTGTTTTGTGCCTTCTAATTGTTATTGTCAAATAAATTATTAGCTTTGATGCAGTAGAGCCAGATATTATCTTATGATCAGAATTCCTTTGCTTGAATAAACCTTAACTAGTTACTCTCAGATGACCAATACCATCCAGAAGAAGTTCAAAGTTTCTTCAACCCAACTGCTTTATCAGTCTTGCCCCTATCAGGCATTAACTTTGTTCATCATTGGTCCATTTTTAGATGGGCTTTTGACAAACAAAAATGTGTTTGCGTTCAAATACACCCCTTATGTGCTGGTAGGAATGACATCTCACCCTTAATATTTTCCCTTCCTTTGCCACTGGTATTTTTTGCATTTGAGTTTTGATAATAACTTTTGAATATATCATTATGGTTGCAGTTCTTCATTGTTCTATCCTGCTTGATATCTGTCTCTGTAAACTTCAGCACATTTTTGGTAATTGGAAAGACATCTCCAGTCACCTATCAGGTCCTTGGACATCTCAAAACATGCTTAGTTCTAGCTTTTGGCTATGTTCTACTTCATGACCCATTCAGCTGGCGCAACATTTTGGGAATCCTGATTGCTGTAGTCGGAATGGTACTTTACTCGTATTGTTGCAGTCTTGAGAGCCAGCAGAAGGCTAGTGAAGCATCAGCTCCACTGTCCCAGGTAGTTGTACAAGTTTTCTTTTGTTTATGAGTACTCATATTGTTGCCCATATGTACATCTTTTTGTGTTTTTATCGTAATGTTTATTCCTATAGTATCGTAGATTATATGGATATGACGAAAAAAAGAAGAAAAAGGAAAAGGAAATACTGATTCTCTCTTCTTCTCATATGGATTCAGGTGAAGGAAAGTGAAACTGATCCTTTAATTAACGCGGAAAAAGGAACGGGAATCATAGGTGAAAATGTTACCCAAGCTCCGGTATGGAATTCAAACAAGGACCTACATGCTTGAAACTAGCTGATTTCTATTTATTCAACCTTTGATAAAAAATATGTATAATGTTCCAGCAATGAAGATGTTGCTGGCAAGGGTCATCGCGTATTTGATAGCAGCATATTGTTTACAATGTTGTTTTTTTAATCCTAGTTGGTCCCAGGGATAAAAGGGAATGTGATTTTAATATAGCATGTTTTGGTTATTAGTTATGATGAATCAGGCATGAAATGGGATGCATACCAGAATTTGATTTGTCAAATGTATACTGTCACCATATACTAGAGAAAAAGTTTCATAATTGTTATTTCTGTTTAGTATGTATTTAAAAACTCTATTCAGCAAATGAATAAATGCGGTATTGTATATATCCCTCACATTTTAGTCAGCTCCTTGGACTTTACCTTTTCTCTTTTCAAAAATGGAATATGGTTTCTAAAGTTTCTCTAAGATGTTTAAAAGTAGGACATTGTACACTCATAAGCAGGGATGGTAAAATTTCCCGTGGGAAAGGGGCCCGATATATTAAAGATAGTTAATAATGAGATAATTTTTATATTTGTTGGTTGGACGGGTTGAGTATGAATATTGATATATATGTTCAAATAGATGTAAAATTCACTTGTGAATATGGACTTGCAATGGGCTCATAAATACTTGATATGTTTGGGCAGATAAGGAGATAATTTTTATATCCGTCAATTGAAGATGGATACGAAATTTGTTAGCTTTGACAGTTATATATTGTCATTTAACTCAATTGAGGCAAATTAGGCAGGAAAGTGTTATGGGGTGATGACACTACTATGTTAGACTCATTACGTGTTCGCGGTTTTATATGCTATGCAAACACACGTATAACTCAAGTAGTATACAAGATATCAAACACACAAGGACATATTATTTATCTTATTAATACCAGAACCAAACCTACTTTACTAAAACTAAATATTTAATTAAGAGAGGTTTAATTAATCTAATCAACTAAAAATATAAGCAAGTAGAAAAATAGACAACTTTAGAAAACCTTATATAAGAGAGAACCTATGGTTGCAACTTTACCCAAGCATGTGAATAATATTTATGCATTTTTTATTCAATTGAGTATTTGTTATGGATTATTAACCTATGATACGAATTTATCTATAAGTATCTTCTGATGATTAGGTAAAAATGCCTAACTTAATTCAATTACATATATTACAATGATAATTGATTTAAGCTAAACGCATTAAGTTCAGGTCGTAATTATGGCTATGTATGTCATGTAGGTATATTCATATCTTGCACGAAAATCGATTCAACGAATGTGATCACGCGTTATTAATTCACAAGCTAAACCCAAATTCCATTTTCCAAGTTCCTAATGATGTACCACATTTGTTCTATTAGTGATCAAGCAATAGAACACATTAAGAATGAAGAATAATAAATAATCTAATCACAAACTCAAAAGAATAAAATATGCAATTTGAATTAGCGATTGTGCATAAGATTCATTACAACCCTAAACTAATGAATTAGTTACACATGATATCCAATAAACACAAGCAATTCACTATTATAAGACAAGAATTCATAAAAGTTTAACTATGAGAGAAAATGAAGAAATAACTCTTGTTGCGATCTTCTACTTCAATCTCCAGTTCGGGCTAAGATTCCGGTTCTTGTCTTGTTTTTGGTATTTTTCTTTGCTTTGTGGTCTCCAAAAGTCTGATATTTTAGGTTTAAGACATACTTGTTCTTTTATAGAGGCTGATGGAAGATTTCCTTCTTAAGAATTTAGAATTCTATTTGTGCCACGAATCGGGATCGCGTCGCGAAGTGCCTGGACCTGCATCTTGATGCGAGATGCTTCTGCAATGCGTCGCGACATGTCTTCAAATTGATGTTCTTGTTAGGGTTGGTGCTCGGAGTGCCAATCCGGATCGTATTTATGTCCAATTCATAAATACGAATAATTTCTTTTTCCATAATATTACTTATTTAATGGTAGCACCTCTTGTCTTTTATACACATATTCGATCTAATTGCGATGAGATATCTAATTATGATTAGATTGAAACTAAATCGGATTTAGTGATACGTGTATATTAGACAAAGACCATAGGATTTACAACGTAGTGCGCAGTTACAATGTTGTTTGTAATTGACATTAGGAAGCATCACTATAAGTTGTATATCCTTAAATAAAGTTTCTGGTAAAGATTTACTAACACGAGTCGGTTAGTAAATGTTGGACAATTATGACCAACAACATCACTATTTGTACATAATATGGTGTTGTTGTACAAATTAACTATGTGACAAAGGAAATTGCTATTTTATCATTTGTAATTAGATTACCGGGATACATAAATGATAAAAGGTCCTTATGATTAGTTCCAGATTGAGATGATATGAGACAGTATCAATCCACTAAGGTTTAATCATTAAATAATCCCTAGTCGTAGTGTTATCGAGATTGGACATCGATAATGCGGAATAGACTAGTGTTACACTTGTGCCCGTTGTGGGAGCATAACATCATAGTTATCATATATTTGGTTATTGGATACTCATGCAAGTGTAATAGGAGGTTGTGTTTACCGATGGTACGGAAACAGCTTTGCTCTGGATAGACCCCTCGGAATTCCATTGGTAGTATGACTATGTGTCTATGGAAGTCTGAATCAGGGTAGGTGTATTTGGTCTTAACCTGAGACTTGCACCGCTAATACTTGCGACAATCAATATACTTTGGTTTTGGTCGTCCAGGGCTTTAACAGGTTATGTGTACGCCTCTTCTGGGTATATTGAGAATCGTAATGTATTGGGTGTGATGTCAAGATGGAAGTATCACTCCAGTCATATTGGAGATGATGATCAAGTAGGATACGGAACTGGTGCTCTTATATGCTGCAACTATCGGGATATTATGACTAGGTCATATTTATCCGATTATAGAGACTAGTTACCAGAGTTCTGATATGTGCTTCGTACGAGGCAGACACAATTCCAGCCCCAGGCCTAGCACTTGACATCCGATACTGGATCGTAATACGCAATACTACGTATACTAGGCCTGATACAGATTACATATTCCTTTAAGAACATTTCTGGAGAATTGGGTAGGCACGATACTTTGCTAGAAGCCAACCATGTCTTGTAAATCGGTAAAAATGTAGTACTAGGTACGTACGTGTTCGGATAGTCCGACGACCGGATTTACTGCCAACATATCCGGGGATCTCATGGGTCGCTTCCCGAAGATTCACCGATGATGTATGACTCGCACATAATTAATCTGAGATTAATTATTAAGAGAGAGAATTAATCTGAGATTAATTACAGAGATATTTTATCTAGGATAAAATATTATTTAAAGAGAGAGAACGATTAATTTGGAATTAATCGATAAATTAATATATTCGATATATTAATCGAAATTAGATTTCGACGCGGAATTAAAATTAAATTTTAATTCGGGCGAACGAGTTAATTTAGAATTAATTCGCTAGCGACGTGAATAGTAATTTTGCTAGGCATAATTATTTAATTAAATTTGATTTAATTACGTCGCAACAGAAAATTCGTTAATTCGGAATTAGCGAACCCGAGCCCGAGAGTGTTTACGGGCCCACTCGCATTTCGAATCAAGTGGGGCCCACAAGTCACATCAAGCGTCACATCACTAGTCAACTTTATCACTTTAATGTGATGGAAGTTGTTGGTTGATGGTTGAGTGTGATACACATTAATGTGATGGTTGAAAGACATATATCATATTTTATTATTTTGATATTTGACTTTTAATTTTATGTATTAGATCACAGAACACACACACAACTCATTCTTTCTTCTTCTCCCTCTACATTCAGCCAAGAGAGCCAATTTCTCTCATTCTCAAATTTTTGAAATTGCCGAGAATAAGAACAAGCAAATGGAAGATTTGTGGAAAATTTTTCAAGATGCTAGCACATCCAATGGGTCTTACAAAGGTGATAGGGAAACCCATTCATGAGCATGGAATCCACACCCAAGCTTGGAGCTTGACCGAAACTTGGAGAGCACAAAAAGGGAGCCATGGCCGAGAGCTTCAAGGATGGAGCAAGGAAAATTTTTGTTGTTCCTCGCATCGTAAATCCGATCAAAGTGAGTATTCCGCAACTTAAATTTGTCGTATTCAAACTTTTAAATGCTTAAATTGATCTTGGTTTGACCTAGAAAACCCAACAATGGTATCAAGAGTCTTGTTTAAGAATGAAATTGGATTTATGGTAAAATTGGGTAAAATTGATTTGAGCATGTTTGGATGAAATTGATTGTTTGAATATGCTTGAATGATGATAACATAGTGTTATGCATGATCAATTTGATGAAAATTGAATTGGATGAATTTTTCCCCAAATTTGAGGCTTGGCCGAAAGTTGTGTTACCCTAATGTCATGGTGATTTTTGTTTTTTGAATCATTGGATGAGTTTGAAAGACTTGGGAAATGTTGATTTAGGATTTAATTTGATTGAAATCGAAATCGAACAAAAACCCCTAATTTCCGTGAATTAGAAGCATGGAAAATGATATGATTTTTTGATTCAATGATGTTGGACATGTGTTGATGATGATAAACATAATTAATTGTGTAAATTGGTGTTTTGGAAATATTAATTTGAGTAATTAATTATGGCTATACACTTAGATTAATTTAATTGTGAAATTTGGAATTTTGTGATTTAAATTAATTGGGCTTGAAAAGTTGTATTTGGGCTTAATGGGCTTGGTTGGGCCAAGTTTGGTTTAGGTTAATTGGTTGGATCCAATTGGGCCCAAAACCATATCCATAAAGTCCAAATATAATAAAATGGGCCTTTAAAATTTTAATTGGGCCTAAATTGGTTTCTTGGCAAATAAGGGTGATTCCTTAAATGAGCTTTGGTATTTGGGTTTGACGCATATTGACCAAAGTCCATGCCTTAGAAATTAATTGAAAGCCCATTGGACTTTAATTAAAATGACATTGGATGTTAATTGGGCTTTGAGACCCGTAAAGATTAGATTTAGAATCTAAGTCGCAAAGGCACATTAATAAAGTGTAATTATTTAATTTGGAATTAAATATAGAATTAGTATTAAATACAAATTAAATTGGATTTAATGTTGTAGTTTAATATAATTCGAGAATTCGTACTTTGAGTACTTATTCTTAAAACGAGTCAGACTCGCGCAAAATCAAATCGTTGTTTGAACATTGGATGGTCATTAATTTTCAGACTAATTAATTGGATTAGATTGATTGATAACATGCTTTGTGTGAATACATGGATGCGATGTATGAATAATGCATATCGGATGGATATTAGATGGGTGAGGGCAATTTTAGAAATTATTATAATAAATTTAGAATTTATTAAATTGGACCTCCGTGTCCAGCCTATTACCTCTTGACTCTTTGTATTTCTCTTCTCACCTATTCCCCTCAATGTAAATGAGGTTTCTTTAGAAGTGTTATGTAAATGGGTAGAAGTAAATATTGTGCTAGCGGGAGAGAGGAAAGTGAGAGATTTGTTCTAGGAACATAGTGTGTTAAATATCCATCCGCATATAATTATTAAATTTATTTACGCGCCTTATTATGTTTTTAGAATGCATGTTTAAGGGTGTATGATGAGACCTTAACAAAGATAATTAATTGGTTGCCAATTACGCGAAAAACCCTCAACATATATTAAGCGTTTTCCTTCCATTGAGTGATTCTTACTCAAGATCCAAGATTGACATTGGTTTGTTGGCCAAAGTCAAGACCTTTGTCCATCGCGGATGTGTTTGAATCATGAAGGCTTTGTTCCATATCGCATGTCTTGTCCAAGTTGTGATTTGTTGGCCAAAGTCAAGATCACTTCTTGTCAATCGACATCGATTACGAAGCTTTCCAAAGTCAATGGGTCCCGCTTAACTGGAATCATTAAGTTTGTTGTGCCAAAGCCAAGGCTTAGTTGATTCAGAGGAAAAAGGTTAGGGAATATATTGGATATATTGGCATATATAAGATATATGTTTCGAACTTGGATGTCCACCTACTGGATCTAGGAATTGGATGGGATCCAATTGATCTTAGAGATCTACCTAGTTAAATATCATATAATTTGTTGGCCAAAGTCAGGGTTGTGTGTTAATTAACGGGATCCTAGCCCACTAGGAAACAAGGTTTCCCGAGTACTCAACAGAGGGTTAGAGGCTTGCCGAAAAATAGTGGGAGGCAAATATTAAATTTGCAAATTCGTTTAGATACTTGCCAATACGCGCTCATTTCAATTTTTCATCAATACTTAAATAAATATTAGTTGGACTAATATCGTTGTTTTAACTAAAACAGTTGGACTGTATTCAAACTACATCAATTTATAGTTGATTATATAATTGGATTATAGTAATCAATATATTTGAATTTAACCAATTAAATTATAGTTGATTATATAGTTAGACTATAATAATCATTATATTAAATAGTACCTTAAATCGTTGATTGGATAGTTGGACTATAGCAATCAAGATAACTGAAAGATTAGCGTTTAAAACATAAACCTGGGTAAAAATGTCATTAAACGGCTTTAATTTTCAGATTGAGAATAAAACCTCAGGATAGTCTTGGAAACTGAGGAGTTATTTTATTTGATAGAGAAACATCTCGGGCCTAAGCCCGAAGTTGAGCAAATAGTAGAACATGATCTTTGGAAGATTCATGTGATGATAACTTTAGTACTCAATCCATTATGCTTACCGCAATAACACTTAAATTTCGTTGTCAGAGTTAAGGATTAGATCCTTATACCATAAAGATGAAATTAAAGATCTTCATAGATCTATTCTTAGATCTTAGAAGTATAAATTATATAAGAAGCTCTTTAACTCGTGTATGTCAGAGGGTACATCTGTTGAGCACTAGGTGTCGCAGATGATTGCTGACATCGATCAGCTAGGTTAGCTGGGCATTACCTACGTGGCCGAGACTACCAAAGATTTGATCTTATAGTCTCTACCCGAAAGCTGGGGCAAGTTCATTGTGAACCAAAAGAAAATTGTTGGGGAATTGATGGATGTGTTCTAGGAAGCAGAGCCAGAGCTTCTAAAGGGGCAAAGGACAAAAGACATATCCCAAGAGGTCTGCCTAAACTATGGCAAACGGGGTCACTGGATGCGTGACTGCCGTATGGACAAGGCAGATATGAAGGAAGTGAAGACGGGGCAAGGCTCCGACTTCAAGTATGTTTGTCATAAACATATTCACTATTAGTTTCAAAATTTGGATTTTGATACTAAGTATTGTACATAAATATGTACTGATGTGCAGAATCTGCTGATTGGCAGGATACTGACTTCAGATGAGATTGATCTGCGAATTAGAAACGGGACGAGAGTCACTGTTTTAACCGTAGAACCCTAAGTTTAGGAACTACCATTCGGGTGTGTACTTAAATTAGGAAACTGTTAAAATATAACTAGTTTGACTAGAAACATTATCTCTATATCAGAGTATAAATCGTTGCGGGTATACCTTTATATTCTAGAACACTAAAGTGTTTTATTTTATAAAGATGATATTGAGATAAACACATTAGATGTGAATAACATTATTTATATTTTGAATATAATTGAATCTCAAACATATAACATGACAAACAAATAACTCAAACCTGATTTAATCGGATGAGACTTATTTGTGGCATTGATGTCTGGGACACACTAAACAAGACTCGTATATCCACACTTTTGAAGAGTGGATACTAGGACGGATTTGATCCTATTCAAATGATGTCTACGAATCTAATTTATTAGGCAAAATGCCTAAAACACCTTTTTACTTGGTAAAAGTGCAAGTGCCACCGATCTGTTAGCCCTCGTTCATAGTGACGTAAGTGGGCCCATATCTATCTAGGCTAGAGGTGGATATGAACACTTCGTAACCTTTACGGATGTAGCATTACGTTATGGTTATGTGTTTCTTTTGAAACACGAATCAGAAACTTTTGATAAATTCAAAGAGTTTCGACACGAAGTAGACAAACAGATCGGCAAGAGTGTTAAAACCATCATGATTGGACCATGATGAAAATACTTAAGCAATAAGTTTCTCGAATATATGAAAGAGTATAGTATCCTTTCATGATGGACTCTTCACGGAACACCTCATTTTGGCTGTGTGTCTGAACGGAGAAACCGAACCTTGTTGGACATAGTAAGGTTAATCATGAGTCGCTCTGAGCTACCATTTTCCTTCAAGGGATACGCATTAAACAGTGTAACACTTATTTTGAATAAGGTTCCATAAAAATCTGTTTGA
>SKCR01014342.1:0-71785 GCA_019454045.1 Zanthoxylum bungeanum | reverse complement strand
TTAGATGGCAGTCACGTCATCGATCTATTTAGATCAGACCTCCGCCTGTTCGTTGGGTGTGACTCATGCTAATGATATCCTATGAGTATCAAGAAAAGATCCGTCAGTTCTGTGTACAGAGCATAGGTAGTTGTAGGCATTGTATTTTTGCATATGAAACCCGATGATGAGTCTCATTTGGAGGCACTACCTTTTGAGTCACGGAAGCCGCGGAAACGGATATCAGAAGGGGAAATTCAGAATAAACAAGCTCACTGTCTTCGTTAGTGCTGCGTTCGTTACTTCGTTCGAACGTCAAACAGATTGCGGGCGTTCATGTCGCGTTCGAGGAAGCGTTCGAATGGTGTCGGTAATTCTGGTTTTGCTGCTAGCCTCACACCCCAGCCCATTTAGCTCCCCAAAGCCCATAAAACACATCACAAATTAAATAAATAAATATTAATTTAAATATTAAACATTAAATAAAATATTTAAACCATTTACCAATTAAATAAAACATTTACCAAACTTAAACTAAAATTAAAAAGAAGATATGCCTAATTAAAATCAATCTTAACCAATTAAAACCAATCAAATATTTGACTTCCTAATCTAATAAGACATCTACCAATTTAAAATAGTTGACTTCCTAATTTAAAATATTTTGTCCCCCCTCAATCTTGTGTATACCATCCTTAGGACTCATAATTTGGAAACTATATCTCTTCCTTGTGAGACAAGGACAAACCCTAGCTCTCTTCTATATAAACATGCATTAGCCTAGCCACACCATCTCTCCATTCTCTATAATACACGCCCAAAAACACTTCACATGTACAAAAAAAAAGAACAAAGAGCCCTAACCATCTCCTCCATAGCCGAGACAACAAGAGCCTCAATCCTCCACCATAACCGAATCCACTACAAGCAACAATCCTCCATAGCCGAATCCAAAGCACCAATAACCACCTTAGCCGAATCCAAAATAAACCAAACTCACCCTTAGCCGAATCCAGAACACCAAAATCCTTCAAGTCGAGACCACTACAAGCAATAACCCTCCTTAGCCAAATCAAAACACTCCCCTCCTTCACCGAGAACACATCCCCCCATACAGCCCTTACAACCACTAAAACACCCCCTAACAAACACTCAAAAACAGCCCCTGAATCAACTTAAAACAGCAGCCCAAATCCTCTTAAAACAGTCCCTAAAAACCTTAAAAACAGTAACATAAAAACTGCATAGATAATCTTAAAAATAATCACGCACAACTGCATTAAGAACCCACGCAAACTTGGAACAATTCATTGAAAACGTTAAAACAGGTGGCCCGAGCAGTGAGCAGCAAGACGGAGGCCGAAAAGGAGCAGAACAGAGTTCGAACCGCAAGCAAAACAGCAAAGCAGTGAGCTAGGACGCTGAACCAGTGAACCAGAAAAGTTGCGGAGCTTTACCCCTTCCGATCTTCGTGAAACGCGAGTCCGAGAGACGGCTTAAAAGGTTAGACCTGAGGGTACTTTTCACACTCATCTCTACATGATTTTTTTTATTTATTTTGATTATATTTTACTTATTCGTTGAATCTTGTTTATGTATGATGTGTGTTGTGGGTATTGGATGAATGAGAAATGTGTTAACTCTCGTGGTATATCGGATGGAAACCCGGACATAAATTTCATAGCCGATTCCGAATGGACGGTAATATGATCTATACTCGGGACACAACTCCACGTACCGCTTGAGTAAACGGCACTATCTTTTGCCTTGTGTTGCTTTGCTTTTGTTTATTTTTCGTCACTTGAATTCTGTATGTTGTTTATTTATGCATGATTCAATCGAGCGCATGGGCTTAGTAAGTGGAATGAAAGATCCCCTATGGGGAGGGGTTAAAGCCCTTTACCACGATGTTTTGCCGCGCCGGTTGATGTGTGTTCGGTTGGATGCAAGATACGTTCAATCGGGCATACTTAGTTTGATATTATTGTCCTTATCTTTTTATGCATGGTTCAATCAAGCGCATGGGCTTAGTAAGTAGAATGAAAGATCCCTTATGGGGAGGGGTTAAAACCCTTTACCACGATGCTTTGCCGCGCCGGTTGATGTGTGTCCGGATTGGATGTAAGATGTGTTCAATCGGGCGTACTTGGTTTTGATATGATTGGCTCTATTTTTGTATGTATGATGCGATCGCCGCATGGCTTAGTATTTTGGTCTAAAGGTCATCTCTTTGAAAGATCAAGAGCCCAAAAGGCCACCTTTACGGCAGTACTTCGCCGCGCCCCTTTATTTTGTTGTTTATGTATTGCGTCTCATTTCATGCATCAGGTCTGTTCCCGTTCGAACGCGTTTACGAACGCAACTCGAACGCATATGCATTTTGCCTTATCATGCATCAGGTCTCATTTCCGTTCGAACGCGTTCACGAACGTGAGCATTCTGTTTCATTCCGTTCGAACGCGTTAACAAATGCCACACGAACTCGAGCATTCTGTTTTATTTCCGTTCGAACGCGTTAACAAATGCCACACGAACGCGAGCATTCTGTTTCATTTTTGTTCGAACGCGTTAACAAACGCCATACGAACGTGAGCATTCTGTTTCATTTCCGTTCGAACGCGTTTACGAACGCTACACGAACGCGAACGCACTGAACTGAGACATATTCATCACATGTCATGTATAATTGTTTCTTAGGTTTTTCTTATGGAACCACACATAGTCATTCTTATCTTTGTGCACATAATAATGAAAAGCATGTTTATTCCATTAGTTGCGTCATTGCCTTAGTCTTGATTTAACGTATTACGATTCATATACCTATGCCATGATGACTTTGGAGTATTATTTCTTGTGATATATCGGATGGAAACCCAGACATAAATTCCGTAGCCGATTCCGAATGGACGGTAATGCGGTCTGTACTTGGGATACAATTCCACGTATCACTTGGAAAAGTGCTCACATGTATGCTTGTGCTGTTATTATGTATGCTTTGTTTTTCATGGATATGATATGCTGAATGAAGTTGTATGTTCATTGTTACTTTGATATTTTTAGGCATGTGTTCTTAGATATGAGATATATGTGAAATGTATGTATAAGTTTTATTTCATACCCGTGAATATAGAAGCATGATATTCTTAGGAATAAGTGTTACTTAAGCCTGATTAAATTATTACATAAATCCTGTCATTACAAGTGGCATAAGTAAGGGACCATTCCGAACCCAATGGTTTGAGGTCTTCCCTTGCGAGGGGTGAGTGCGGGCCTTAAATCTCATTTTCCCGGTTCACACCGGGTGGCGACTCTATTATTCTCCGGTTTAGTCCCCCGTGGCTACTCCGTACTCCCGACCGGGCCGCGAGCCGGGACAGCATGCGTCGCCCCAGGTTCTGTGTTCCCACAGTCTGGCGACTCCACTGGGGATAGAGAATCGGTCCCGAAATATTGACTTGTGATGTTTGGATTTATGTTTTAATTGACCGTGTCTATAGTGGATAAATGAGGGTTTAATCAAAGGCATTTTGAGGCTAGGTAATGGTTTGGTGTCTTCCTTCATTCACTACCTTTCTAGAAGGAAAAGCTGTGAAGGCACCTAGATAGCCATCTACTCGTAGCCTATTGTGATGGACTAATTTGGAGGACTCGTTGTTTATTCCTGACAACAAGCGATAAGAGCCTAATAGGCTTGGGTATTTAAGTGAGCCTCGCTCCACCTTCCCTCTGGGGGATCTACAACGGAAATCCATTTGACAATCCGTCACACACCATAGCTCATTGGCACGTACCTTAGTGTATAAAAAAGGGTGCGCTCACTTGGTTGCTCGAACCCTTGAGTGGGGAGACCTAGTTGTGGGCCATCCTTCGCCGGTGAGAGCCTTTGTCTAAACTCTTGCTAACCCACCCATAGACCGGGTTGGCTAAAGTAACAATTATTTCCTTGAATATGTGCTTGTGGACCATCCTCATTTGGATGCAGTTGGACTATTGTCAGAAATGCGGGCTTGCTGGGCCATTTAAACTGGGGCAAGTTCACACCTTATGACTATTAGGCCAAAAGCTTCTTAAATGTTGATGGGCCATTGTGTAGAAATTATTATGTCATGTTTTCATCATCTTTCTTCTATGCTTGTGTTGGGAACATCGTTGTTTGGATCCATTTGGACCATTTATCATGGGATATGGGCTTGTTGGGCCATTTAAACTGAGACAAGAACGTATTTTATGACTATTGGGTCAAAGGCTTCTAAGTGATTGATGGGCCACTTTGTGATTATGTTCGGAACATTACCATTTGGGTTTAGTCGGGCACCTTGTCATGAGATGTGAACTCATTGGGCCATTTAAACTGGGATGGGTCCACTCCTATGACAATTAGCCGAAAGATTCTAAAACGATAACGGGCCGATTTGCTTGAGAGTTATAATTGATTTAGTATGTTATATATGTTACATGCATCTCATGCACCTCATACATACATATATCATGTTAACACTATCTATGTCTCTAAAAGACATCATAGATACCGTTTGGGTTAGAGAATGGACAAGACTCACTAAAAGAACAAGTATGAGTGAATCCGATAATGAGGTGTCCCGTATGGATCAGTTAGAGAACAGTCTCGCCAAGGTCACTGAACAGTTGCAAGCTTTGACTACTGCTATGGCTGGTATAGCTGTGCCCCGTGCTGGGGAAAATTCTGAGAATGTGAGGCGTGAGGAGCCTCCGAATGGGTGAGGGATGATACCCCCGCTTTTGATGATGATATGGCAGAGTATGCAACAGGCAAAGTATTTGGGTCTCAGGCAGAATTTCAGAAGCTCGGGATCAGGTTGAAACAGTTACCCGTAAATGAGGGGTAAAAAGAATTTGTTAGATTACGAGGCAATGACGTCGAGAGAACAGCTGCCAGCTCAGTTTTAAATGCCCGACATGGCCAAGTTTAGTGGGAACGGAGCCCGAGGGTCCATCTGCAGCAATATGTCTCAGTCATGAGTTCAATAGGCCTATCACAGCGCCAAGTCCAAAAGATGTTTGGGATGTCACTCGAGGGGGCACCTATGGTTTGGTATCATAGCCTTGAGAAGAAGGTTAAGGAAGATTGGAAGGAACTAGCTGATGCTTTTCTGAAGCAGTATGTTACAGACTTAGAAATTGACTTGTCACTCCGTGATTTGGAGAACACTAAGCAGAAGCCAGAGGAAAGTTTCAAAGAGTATGTGGATCGCTGGAGAAGCCAGCTTTTGAAAATGCAGACTCGGCCCTCAGAGAAGGACCAAATCAAAATGATCATCAAGGGCACCAAGCCCTCTATTTATAGTAAGCTGAGGAGGATGACTTCGATGATTTCTGATTTTCGACAGTTGAGGGAAACTGTCATGGATATTGAGGAATAAGAGGCTGAAAATAGAAAGTTTTATGGCCATAATAGAAGAACTTTTGGGGGGCCTTCTGAGACCAAGCCCGCTACTGCCGAGGTCTCTACCGTCAAGAACAGACGATTCTCCAATCTTGGTAGGCCTTTGTCAAATGTATTTGAAAAGCTGAAAATGCAAGGACTCCTAAAACCTTTGGAACCTAGGCCATTTCCGAACCCTGTGCCACCATACCTCAACCTAAACCAGTATTGTCACTTCCATCAAGAAAAAGGCCAGGACACCGACAATTGTACCCGCCTTAGGCATGAGGTCCAGAACCTCATTGACTCCCATAAAATACCCAATCCAGAAAAAGAACAACCCAACACACACATGAACCCTCAACCATAAAGCCACTCAACCACCCAGGTTTCTTGCATTAAGATAAGGGATAACAGTGAAGAACCATAGACCAAAGAAGAAAGCAATACTCCGATTAATGAAGTTATTCCTCCTAGTTTATTTGATCCTGCATTTTTAAAAGACATTGATTTTGTCTATTTGTTCGAACCATTTTCTTAAATGATAATAAAGACGTCCATTTCGCTGAATCTCTTCGGCAATATGAGTACATTTGAGAAAAGCATTCAACCGAGGTACTATGAAATTCAGTGATGTTTAGAACACGGGTAATCCTCGAATAAGCAAGCAAGCAAGGGGGGCAGTGAGAGTATCAGACTTGGAAGGGAATTAGTTCACCAAGCCGATCAGCGTAGACAGATTAAAGCAGTGGCTTGCCTGAGGAAAGGAAGACTGAGCAGTCACCAAGAGAATTGGCAGAAGACCTAACCCGACGGGATAGGAACATTCATGCATGCATACACGTAACACATTTTGCATCCTTTTGTGTTTGTTTTATTTTGTGTTCACAGGTTTTAAAGAATAAGAAAAGCGGCAAAGAACAAGCTAATCAGAAATGGTAAAAAGCACAGTATCGGATTCAAGTAATGATTCCAGGGTTGAGGCCCATTTGAGTTTGAGTTTCGGGGATGGCACTCTGGGGGGGCGAGGCCCATATTAGCATCAACATCAGTCGTGCCGGATATGAAATCTGCAGGGCGAGGCCCACGTCATTATCAGTAGCTTGGGGACGAGTCCCAGGGTTGAGGCCCATATCAGTATCAGTCTGGGGGCGAGGCCCATATCAGTATCAGTCTGGGGGTGAGGCCCATATCAGTTTCGGTCTGGGGGCGAGGCCCATATCAGTATCAGTTTAGGGCGAGGCCCATATCAGTATCAGTTTAGGGCCGAGGCCCACATCAGTATCAGATCGGGGATAAAGCCCACATACAGCACAGTTCGGGAATACAACCCAGGAGAATAAGGCTCTCTCTCAGCACGGTTCGGGAATACAGCCCAGGAGAATAAAGCTCTCTCTCAGTACATTCCGGGAATACAGCCCAGAGGAATAAAGCTCTATCTTAACATAGCTCGGGAACAAAGCCTATGGGAATAAAGCCCACTTTCAAAGCAATTCGGGAACAAGGCCCAGTGGAATAAAGCTCACATTCAACAAAGTTCGGGAATAAAGCCCACAGTCAGCTCAGATCAGGGAATAAAGCCCACATCTAACACAATTGAGGAACAAAGCCCACAGTCAGCTCAGATCAAGGAATAAAGCCCACATTCAACACAGTTCGGGAATAAAGCCCACAGTCAGCTCAGATCAAGGAATAAAGCCCACATTCAACACAGTTGGGAATAAAGCCCACAGTCAGCTCAGATCAAAGAATAAAGCCCACATTCAACACAGTTCGGGAATAAAGCCCACAGTCAGCTCAGATCAGGGAATAAAGCCCACATCTAACACAATTCAGGAACAAAGCCCGCAGTCAGCTCAGATCGGGGGAATAAAGCCATATCTCTACACAGTTCGGGAATAAAACCCAGGAGAAGAAAGCTCTATCTCAACGCAGTTCGGAATAAAGCCCAAAGGTAAAAGAATCTCAGGATAACAAATGCCGAAAATGGCGCTCCAGAATGGAGCACACACACACAAAAGATGCCGAAAATGGCGCTCTAAAAATGGAGCACGGTTCGGGAATGAACCAGGGGTCGCAGCACCTCACCACCAAATCAACTCAACTCAACACATGGTAAGTCAAGTGACAGCTGGCGAGGCAGGTAAGTAGAAATGCATTGCATAACTTTGATAGGATTTTTCAAAGTCACACACTGCACAAGTCCCATCAAAGTGGGGGCGACTGTAGGCATTGTATTTTTGCATATGAAACCCGATGATGAGTCTCATTTGGAGGCACTACCTTTTGAGTCACGGAAGCCGCGGGAAACGGATATCGGAAGGGGAAATTCAGAATAAACAAGCTCACTGTCTTCGTTAGTGCTGCGTTCGTTACTTCGTTCGAACGTCAAACAGATTGCAGGCGTTCGTGTCGCGTCGAGGAAGCGTTCGAACGGTGTCGGTGGTGTGTCGGTAATTCTGGTTTTGCTGCTAGCCTCACACCCCATCCCATTTAGCTCCCCAAAGCCAATAAAACACATCCCAAATTAAATAAATAAATATTAATTTAAATATTAAACATTAAATAAAATATTTAAACCATTTACCAATTAAATAAAACATTTACCAAACTTAAACTAAAATTAAAAAGAAGATATGCCTAATTAAAATCAATCTTACCAATTAAAACCAATCAAATATTTAACTTCCTAATCTAATAAGACATCTACCAATTTAAAATAGTTGACTTCCTAATTTAAAATATTTTGTCCCCCCTCAATCTTGTGTATACCATCCTTAGGACTCCTAATTTGGAAACTAGATCTCTTCCTTGTGAGACAAGGGCAAACCCTAGCTCTCTTATATATAAACATGCATTAGCCTAGCCACACCATCTCTCCATTCTCTATAATACACGCTGACCGGCGTAAACACACACGTATAACGCAAGCGCACGTATCGTTCAAGTAGTATAAAAATATCGATCCCACGAGGACTTAATATCTAAACTATTAATTTTATGAGGTCAAATGATTACTAATATCTAACAAGTTGATTGATTGATTTGAAATGGTGACGATTCTAAATTTAAAAGCAAGTAAATAAAATTGTCGAAAATAGGTTTTAAGAAAATTCAATATTAAAAACTATCTAGGGTTGTGATTTCTTCCAATATCATTTTAAAGATGAAGTGGTTATCTTAAAGTTGGGTAATATATTGATTTATTAACCTGGAACACTAAATTATGTGTAAGCCTCTGTCGATGGTCAGACACAAATACCCAGTTTAACCCAATTGAACCATATGTCTATGTCAACCAAATTATCTGGATTCATTAAGTTTAAGTTCCAATTATGGCTACCCCCGCCCAACAGGTATATTCCTATCCTGTAAGGAAATCTATTAAAGGGTTATCTATCCTCAAGGAAGATCGTGGGCTATTGAGTCTAAGGCTGAAACCTAAAATCCCTATGTCTAGTTCATTTTAGATTTACCAGATCAATTTTTATTAATGGCCAGTTAATGAAAAAGCATTAAGTTTAAGACACAATAAATAAATCTTTATATTACCCAAGCTATAATCTAACCCTTATAAAACGGTGATATTGGATTTCATCACAACCCCAGATAACTAATTTAGTTACCACACATAACTAGGGCTAATAAAAACTTAAAAGTAAAAGACATAAAATGAAAATGCTTGAAAGTAATTGCGGTAAAGTAAAAGCCTGAAAAGTAAATTACAATAAAAAAAAAGCTAAGGTAAAAGGAATTACTTTTACTACTACTAATTTAGATATCTCCCATAAAATAATATATAAACTTGTGATATTATCTTACCAACCGACCAATCTGGCGGTATCCTGATTAAGTCAAATTAAGTCCAACCAGCCATATAGGCGGTAATATTTGTCCATAATCCAGCCATAAAGGCGGTACCAAAATAAATTTACCAACCGACCAATCTGGCGGTATCCTTGATTAGTCAGGTTTAAACCAGATTAAATTGAATTGCCACCGACCAATATAGCGGTATCCTTTATTAATCAGTATTTTAAATAGTGAATATATATTTTAAGGGAGATTAATCTAAATAGTAATAGTAAAAGAATTACCTTTCACCCTAGCTTGGGAAATTACCTCCTCATTACTGAAAAGTAAAAACTGAAAATTAAAGAAAGAAAAGTATTGTGAGTAAAAGTAAATTGCGGAAAGTAAAAACTGAAAAGTAAATAAAAGAAAGTGCGAAACTGAAAATTAATTACTGAAAACTAAAACTAAACAAACTAGATACAATCTTCTTATTTATTCATTAAGAATTTCAAGGAAGAAGAAAGTATGATTTTACAAATGAAATGGCTTGGTATTTATAGGCAAAATTTTGCCAACATCAAATCATCCATCAAATTCTCCACCAAATCCATTATTAATTTCTCCACTAATTACTCCACCAAATCCATAATTGCTCCACTAATTGCTTATCTTGTTTGGTGTTGATTTGATAATTTTATTAATTATTAATTAATTAATATTTTGCTTTGAAAATGATTGATAATGACTTTTAAAATTACACTCCACACACTTCTGGATGGTTCATCAATTTCGGTCATGAAATCATCAGAATTCGAAAATATTTTCTCTTTCAAAGTTGTAGATCTTTGAGTCTTCTTTAATTTGGAACTTGAATCAGCTCAATCCGATATCTGAGTAAAACGTTATGCCCAAAATACGACAGATGCACAAAACTGGAATTTCCAAAACTGCACTTCGTCAAAAACGCCCTTTCAAGTTTCCAATCTTCAAAATTAATATATCAAGTCCAATAATTGCCCTTATTTGATCCACATTTCGTCCTAAATGATTTCATTAAGACCCGATATTATTTTATCTGCAAAATAAACTAAAACACATCAAAACGTTCATCAAACCCGAGAAACTAAACAAAATATTAAGTAAAAGGGGCGGTAAATATTGATATATTTTCCGCTCATCACACGCCCAAAAACACGTCACATATGCAAAAAAAAAAAAGAACAAAGAGCCAAACCATCTCTCCATAGCCGAGACAACAAGAGCCTCAATCCTCCACCATAACCGAATCCACTACAAGCAACAATCCTCCATAGCCGAATCCAAAGCACCAATAACCACCATAGCCGAATCCAAAACAAACCAAACACCCTTAGCCGAATCCAGAACACCAAAATCCTTCAAAGTCGAGACCACTACAAGTAATAACCCTTCTTAGCCAAATCAAAACACTCCCCTCCTTCACCGAGAACACATCCCCCCATACAGCCCTTACAACCACTAAAACACCCCCTAACAAACACTCAAAAACAGACCCTGAATCACCTTAAAACAGCAGCCCAATCCTCTTAAAACAGTCCCTAAAAACCTAAAAAACAGTAACATAAAACTACATAGATAATCTTAAAAATAATCACGCACAACTGCACTAAGAACCCAAGCAAACTTGGAACAATTCATTGAAAATGTTAAAACAGGGGCCGAACAGTGAGCAGCAAGACGGAGGCCGAACAGGAGCAGAACGGAGTTCGAACCGCAAGCAAAACAGCAAAGCAGTGAGCTAGGACGCTGAACCAGTGAACCAGAAAAGTTGCGGAGCTTTACCCCTTCCGATCTTCGTGAAACGCGAGTCCGAGAGACCTCTTAAAAGGTTAGACCTGAGGGTACTTTTCACACTCATCTCTACGTGATTTTTGTTATTTATTTTGATTATATTTTACTTATTCGTTGAATCTTGTTTATGTATGATGTGTGTTGTGGGTATTGGATGAATGAGAAATGTGTTAACTCTCGTGGTATATGGATGGAAACCCGGACATAATTTCATAGCCGATTCTGAATGGACGGTAATATGATCTATACTCGGGACACAACTCCACGTACCGCTTGAGTAAACGGCACTATCTTTTGCCTTGTGTTGCTTTGCTTTTGTTTATTTTTCGTCACTTGAATTCTGTATGTTGTTATTTATGCATGATTCAATCGAGCGCATGGGCTTAGTAAGTGGAATGAAAGATCCCCTATGGGGAGGGGTTAGCCCTTACCACGATGCTTTGCCGCGCCGGTTGATGTGTGTTCGGTTGGATGCAAGATACGTTCAATCGGGCATACTTAGTTTGATATTATTGTCCTTATCTTTTTATGCATGGTTCAATCAAGCGCATGGGCTTAGTAAGTGGAATGAAAGATCCCTTATGGGGAGGGGTTAAAACCCTTTACCACGATGCTTTGCCGCGCCGGTTGATGTGTGTCCGGATTGGATGTAAGATGTATTCAATCGGGCATACTTGGTTTTGATATGATTGGCTCTATTTTTTATGTATGATGCGATCGCGCGCATGGGCTTAGTATGTTGGTCTAAAGGTCCTCTCTTTGAGAGATCAAGAGCCCCAAAAGGCTACCTTTACGGCAGTACTTCGCCGCGCCCCTTTTATTTGTGTGTGTGTAGTATTGCGTCCCATTTCATGCATCAGGTCTGTTCCCGTTCGAATGCGTTTACGAACGCAACTCGAACGCATATGCATTTTGCCTTATCATGCATCAGGTCTCATTTTCGTTCGAACGCGTTCACGAACGCCATATGAACGTGAGCTTTTTGTTTCATTTCCGTTTGAACGCGTTAACAAACGCCACACGAACGCTAGCATTCTGTTTTATTTCTGTTCGAATGCGTTAACAAACGCCACACGAACGCGAGCATTCTGTTTCATTTCCGTTCGAACGCGTTAACAAATGCCATACAAACGTGAGCATTTGTTTCATTTCCGTTCGAATGCGTTTACGAACGCTACACGAACGCGAACGCACTGAACTGAGACATATTCATCACATTCCATGTATAATTGTTTCTTAGGTGATTTCTTATGGAACCACACATAGTCATTCTTATCTTTGTGCACATAATAATGAAAAGCATGTTTATTCCATTAGTTGCGTCATTGCCTTAGTCTTGATTTAACGTATTACGATTCATATACCTATGCCATGATGACTTTGGAGTATTATTTCTGGTGATATATCGGATGGAATCCCAGACATAAATTTCGTAGCCGATTCCGAGAGACGGCTTAAAAGGTTAGACCTGAGGGTACTTTTCACACTCATCTCTACGTGATTTTGTTATTTATTTTGATTATATTTACTTATTCGTTGAATCTTGTTTATGTATGATGTGTGTTGTGGGTATTGGATGAATGAGATATGTGTTAACTCTCATGGTATATCGGATGGAAACCCGGACATAAATTTCATAGCCGATTCTGAATGGACGGTAATATGATCTATACTCGGGACACAACTCCACGTACCGCTTGAGTAAACGACACTATCTTTTGCCTTGTGTTGCTTTGCTTTTGTTTATTTTTCGTCACTTGAATTCTGTATGTTGTTTATTTATGCATGATTCAATCGAGCGCATGGGCTTAGTAAGTGGAATGAAAAATCCCCTATGGGGAGGGGTTAAAGCCCTTTACCACGATGTTTTGCCGCGCCGGTTGATGTGTGTTCGGTTGGATGCAAGATACGTTCCATCGGGCATACTTAGTTTGATATTATTGTCCTTATCTTTTTATGCATGGTTCAATCAAGCGCATAGGCTTAGTAAGTGGAATGAAAGATCCCTTATGGGGAGGGGTTAAAACCCTTTACCATGATACTTTGCCGCGCCGGTTGATGTGTGTCCGGATTGGATGTAAGATGTGTTCAATCGGGCCATACTTGGTTTTGATATGATTGGCTCTATTTTTGTATGTATGATGCGATCGCGCGCATGGGCTTACTATGTTGGTCTAAAGGTCCTCTCTTTGAGAGATCAAGAGCCCCAAAAGGCCACCTTTACGGCAGTACTTCGCCGCGCCCCTTTATTTTGTTGTTTATGTATTGCGTCCCATTTCATGCATCAGGTCTGTTCCCGTTCGAACGCGTTTATGAACGCAACTCGAACGCATATGAATTTTGCCTTATCATGCATCAGGTCTTATTTCCGTTCGAACGCGTTCACGAACGCCATACGAACGTGAGCATTCTGTTTCATTTCCGTTCGAACGCGTTAACAAACGCCACACGAACGCGAGCATTCTGTTTTATTTCCGTTCAAACGCGTTAACAAACGCCACACGAACGCGAGCATTCTGTTTCATTTTTGTTCGAACGCGTTAACAAACGCCATACGAACGTGAGCATTCTGTTTCATTCCGTTCGAACGCGTTTACGAACGCTACACGAACGCGAACGCACTGAACTGAGACATATTCATCACATGCCATGTATAATTGTTTCTTAGGTGATTTCTTATGGAACCACACAGTCATTCTTATCTTTGTGCACATAATAATGAAAAGCATGTTTATTCCATTAGTTGCGTCATTGCCTTAGTCTTGATTTAACGTATTACGATTCTATACCTATGCCATGATGACTTTGGAGTATTATTTCTTGTGATATATCGGATGGAAACCCAGACATAAATTCCGTAGCCGATTCCGAATGGACGGTAATGCGGTCTGTACTTGGGATACAATTCCACGTATCACTTGGAAAAGTGCTCACATGTATGCTTGTATCGTTATTATGTATGCTTGTGTTTTTCATGGATATGATATGCTGAATGAAGTTGTATGTTTATTGTTACTTGAGGTATTTTAGGCATGTGTTCTTAGATATGAGATATATGTGAAATGTATGTATAAGTTTTATTTCATACCCGTGAATATAGAAGCATGATATTCTTAGGTGTAAGTGTTACTTAAGCCTGATTAAATTATTACATAAATCCTGTCATTACAAGTGGCATAAGTAAGGGACCATTCCGAACCCAATGGTTTGAGGTCTTCCCTTGCGAGGGGTGAGTGCGGCCTTAAATCTCATTTTCTCGGTTCACACCGGGAGGCGACTCCATTATTCTCCGGTTTAGTCCCCCGTGGCTACTCCGTACTCCCGACCGGGCCGCGAGCCCGGGACAGCATGCGTCGCCCCAGGTTCTGTGTTCCCACAGTAGTCCATTTATGATTAGCAATCTGTTAAATCTATGGTCATAGTATACTTCGGAAGTGAGTTCCAAATGTTATTTAGAGATTGCTAATAGATACGTCGACGAGATTATTCCTATAGAGATTTAATGTTTATATCTATATCTCTGGGATAATCGGATACCTGTGACGGAGGGATTATACGTATGCAGTGTACTCGACCTGTATGATTCAGCGAGTTTATCAGTGGTCGTCATAATTTACGGGTGGGTGAATTATGGACACGAAATTTGTTTTCGTGACGGATATACCTGAATCTAGAGAGTCTCACTAATGAAACATACTTGTAGAGCACTAGGGCAACTGTTATGAATAATACTGATTATTTATAACTCGTTTAACGGTTAAACGGAAAATACATGCAAAATGGACTTAATCGTCATTTTTGAATTAATTTGTATTTTTATTTAATACTTGATTTTATTAAATACACATTAATTAAATATCAAATTGATATTTGACAATATATCAATAATATATGCATTTGAGATATTTAATGTAAATATAATACATATATTTAAGATATTTGTATTTAATTATTTAATTGTTAAATAATTAAATTAATTAAAATAACAAATATCGTTTACATGATTTATTTTTGGAAATGGCAAGTTATAATTGGTGACACTTTTTTGTTTAATTTATATATGATAAATGTTATCCTTTTATTATGTAAACATGTTCCAATTAAAATGAAACAAATTGCAAAATACTTATTCTTTTTCTTTATTACTCACGGTAATAACAAATAAAATATATAAGTATTTTTGTTTCATTTCTTCAAGACAACACAAGGTTTTCAAAATTCACTAAGTTAAAAATTGAGAGGAAAAAGTGAAGAACAAATGGAGAAAAGCTTGGAAACTTGGAGTTTTGTAAGTTATTTCCAATCTTCTTCAACTAAGAAATTGTTTCTATGCTTCAACTTGAGTAGCTTAGAATTTTCTCTAATGTTTAATTATGTGAATTAATGTGTTGGAAACTTGTTTGAAGGTGTTAAGCATGTATGATTAATTTATAAGCTTATTAGTGTAATTAAGCTTAATAAATTAATTAGAAAATTAATGTTTCCATTCTAGAGTTGCTTAGCCATTCATAAATGACCTAGAATTGTTCTTGAGTTGTTTCATGATGGTGAGACTTGATTGGTTTGGTAATTGGATGATTAAAGTGTTGAATTTTGTCAATTTAATGTAAATTGTTCAATTTGTGAAATTAGGGTTCTTAACCCATTCAAATTTTGGGGATTTTCATATATATGATATATTTGATGTATGTCAAATTTGGGATTGATTGGATTTGATCTTGATGTGTTTTGAACAAATTGGGCCAAATTGCAATTAACAAAAGTTCTGGGCTGTTTTCATAAATTCTGGAAAATTCTGGGCATTTTCGGAAGTTATGGAAAGTTTCTGTATTTAAGTTGTAAATTTTAAAATTTATTTTGGGATTGATTTGAAATCAATTAAATATGTAATTGACATATTTAAAAACTAAAATGATTAAATTGCAAAACTTTGGGGTCTTATTGCAATTAATGATAAATCTGATTTTTCAGATAAAAATTCAGTTTTTATTTATTGAGTAATTAGAATAAATTATTTTATTTTTATTGCCCAAGAAAAGTATTTATCGGAAATTGTTTCGGAGTGAAAATATGAGAAAACGGCGAAAAACGGCGTTACCGGGTAACAGCTGCCCAAATAGTGAACTGGGTACTGTTCGGGCAGCCCACGAACTGTCCAAATATTTTTGGGGCTGACCTGGGCAGTCCCCATGTACATAGATCGGTCGGTTCGGTCGGAACGTGTTTTATGTTATTTTGCGGAAAAACGTTTTCGTAAAAGTTTCGCGGTGCTTACATATTATTTATGTCGTTATATGATATCGAATAAATATGTTTAGGTGAAATATGAATGAATTATTAATATTGGATATTAAATAATTTATTCGTAAGTTTAAAAATTTAAATTACGATTTCACCCGAACAGCGCTCATTCCGCTGCGCCTCACTGATTTGACCCCTACAACATGTACACACACACTGTGACTCTGGCTTATATAATTTATTTAAGAACTTAGATTTAAGTCACAATTGCATACTTTGAAGGTTCTCTGATTTCATTGATAAGCACTATTTGAGGACAATTTTATGCATAACTATTGGGATTATTTTAGTTTTTTTTTTTTTTGCATGATTGTGTGTGAATGACGTTTGTGGGTGTCCTCGCTGTAAGCCCTCACGAGACTATAACTTGTCCACTAGGGACGCCTAGGGGTTTAAAGGCTTGTTGCATACGCTAAATGCAATCGTGATCCCTACGAAAATGGCTTAGTTAATTTATTTATTTTTATTTGTTTATTTGTATTTATTTTTTTATTTTGTCTTTTGCTCGGGACTAGCAAAATATTAAGTTTGAGGGTGTTTGATAAGTGCGGTTTAGACCCACTTATTCCGACATCCTTAGCCTATTATTTTGTTATGGTTCGAGTCATTTAGTGTCATTTATAGTTTATTTTATGTCTTGTTTATAGGAAGCATTAGAACATGAAGAATAGACCAATTACGCGTGTTTCGGGACCTATTGGGAGCATCGTACTCAAGAACAGGCAAAACCAACATCAGCTGCGCACTGAATTTAAAAAGCCTATAACTTTTGATCTAGAAAGAGTTATGAGACCCATAATATATCGATTTGCATGCACTCAAAGAGATCTAGACACTCATATAAAAATCAAGAGAGTTTGGTGCCGCAACGCCAATCTACCAGCGCCGCGGCGCCCCACGCGCACCAGAAATATTATTTTTTAGGGTTTTTAGATGTTTAATGACCCCAATGCTCTATTATAAATAGATTAGTTCGTCTAAAACTCAAAAGGGGAGGCTAATACACATCACAAAACACAAAAATTCATATGTTTAGAGATCCAAGGAGGAGGATTGAAGAGCGACAAGAGGAGACAAATGCGGTGACGTCCGAAGAGAAAGAGATTCAATTCGGGTTTTATCTTCTTGTTTCTCTCTTAGAACTCTAATGATTTCCATTAGATTCATGACTTGTTTTTACTGTTTTTTATCTTTTGTCATGAACTGAATCCTTAATTTTGGAGAATGATGTAACTGATGCTTGAACCTTTGTTTTAATTGTCAATTTTGTTATGAAGTTTTATTAAGTTTATTTATATTCTTTTGAGTTTAATGCTCTTGATTGCTAGCCACAATTTGAGATGATGTATGTTTAGAATCTATCACTTGAGAGAGAGGATTTTGAATAGATCTAGAGAATATAACCTAGGAGTTTTATAGAGTTCGAGAGAATATATAAGTTCCTTTGAAGTTGTTAATATAGAATCACAAAGCATAATGAGTTGTTAACTACTGGATTTTTATAGAGATATCGAAGTCTGTAGTTGATGATATTTTCACTGATACTCGAGAGATGGAGTGGATAACTTCAGAGTCTTGACTTATAAACAATATAACTGAACAAAGATTAATTGGCATGACAAATACATAGGGGATAGATAGGTGAAATCAGACTCTAGAATCTCTATCGTATTAGTTCCTCCTATCTAATTATTTATATTTTATTTATTTAATTAAATCTTTGTTAATTATGGCCTAAATAAAGTTAGGATTATCAATTGTAGTATTTAATGTGAGTTTAACACAATCCCTATGGGTTCGACACTCTAAACTCATTTATACTAAAACTTTACATCGTACACTTGCGGTACGATATAAAATATCACAACAAAACAATGTGTATTTTTTTTCCTATTTTGTGGTAAAAATTTAATTTCTGTTTCAAAACTATTGCATGATGGTTTCCATTTTATTTAATAATAATAGTTATTATTTAAAAATGGATTACTAATATGCAAAGGAAACTAGGAGATAACTTGTATGTGTCAAGATTGTTAACACATAGCTCACTGCTCATCACTAAGATGTATAGGGTTGAAAAACCCAAAACAAAACAACAAAGGATTTTTCACGATAACACATATTTTTTGCGTCTCAGACTTGGCCATATTAACCTTGACAAGATAAACAGATTAGTATAAAGTGGATCTTTAAGTCAGTTAAATGACCGCAACTTACCAGTATATGAGTCTAGTCTAGAAGGTAATATGACAAATAGATCTTTTATTGGAAATGGGCTAAGAGCCAATTAATCACTCAGTGATTATGAATATTTTGTCACATTTGTGGACTATTATTCTAGATATGTGCATGTTTCCCTAATGCAGCATAAATCAGGTACCTTTGAAAAGTTCAATCAATATCGTGATAAGGTTTAAGACCAATTAGGTAAAGACATCAAAATTCTACGATTAGATCATGGAGGAGAATACCTCGACAATGAATTCGAGGAGTTCTTAGTTGAGCATGGGATGATATCCCAACTCATAGCACCGGGAACATCACAACAGAATGGTATTGCAGAAATGAGAAATCAAACCCCACTAGACATGATGAGATCAATGTTTATTAACAACCCATTACTTAGTTCTTTTTAAGGGTATACATCACAGACAATAATGTATATCCTTAACGTAGTTCCATCTAAGTCTATTCCTAAGACACATTTAGAGTTGTGGAGCAGTCACAAAGCTAGTTTGCAACATTTCCACATATGAAGATGTCCAGCGCATATGCTGAAGAACGAGACTACAAAGTTGGAGTCGCGTTTAAGATGTGCCTATTTGTAGGCTATCCTAAAGAGACTATGAGTGGATTATTTTATAGTCTAAAAAGAGATCAAAGTGTTTGTAATTCTTGAGGGGACTATATGAGAGAATTCATACCTTTGTAGTAAATTGGTACTCTATGAGTTACTTTTTGGTTAGACCAATGCGTCATCAAAAATAGTTATTGACAATTACAATAACGTAACACTTTTGACATCTAAGTGTCAGATACAGTAATATCAAGAGAGTCTAACACCTAGACGCAATGGAGGGTTGTGCGATAACCTGATCACTATCTAGGGATTGGAGAGGCAAAATTTGTCACCTCCAGTAATGATGTAGATGATTAATTGAGTTATTGTAGTGCAATGGTTGATTCTGATAAAAAAAATGACTTAAAGCCATGAATCTCAAGATGGAGTCCATGTACTCTAACTCAGTTTGGGATCTTGTAGGTCAACTTGATGGGGTAAGACTTATAGGTTGCAAGTGAATCTACAAGAAGATGAGATGAGAAGATTCCGACCATCAAAACTAGGTTAATGGCCAAGGGTTGGACCTAGAAAGAGAAAGTCGACTACGAGAAGATTTTCTCGCCAGTAGCTATACTTAAATCTATTCACACTCTTCTATCCATTGCCACATATTATGAATATGAGTTATGTCAGATGGACGCCAAGACAACATTGTTGAATGGTAGTCTTGATGAGAGTATTTGTATTGTACAACCAGAGAAATTCATTGCCTAAGGTCAAAAGTAAAATGATTGCAAGCTACAAAGGTCTATTCATAGACTGAAGCAAACATTTTGATCTTGGAAAATAAGATTTGATGTGATGATCAAGTCTTATAATTTTGACCTGAAGGCCGATGGGCCTTGTGTATATAAGCATGTCATTCAGGATAAGGTATTTATTTCTCGTATTATACTTCGATGATATTTTACTCGTTGAGAATGATGTAAAAGTATTAACGGAAGTAAATTATTGACTAGCTAACTAATTCCAAATGGAAGAATTGGAAAAATGAGAGTTGCGTACTTGAGATCCAGATTATTCGGGATCACAAGAGACGACTATTAGTTGTGTCTCAGATATCCTATATCGACAAGATTATTGTGCGGTTCTGGATGAACAATTCCAATAAAGACAATTAATTTTTTCCTACATGGAATTCACTTGTCAAAGGAACAGTTTCCTAAGACACCTCAATGAGTTGACGAAATGAGACATATCTCACATGCCTCTGTTGTTGAAAGTCTTATGTATGCTATGTTTTGCTATGCACGAGACCGAACATCGGTTATGTAGTGGGAGTAGTAAGTATTTTTCAGTCTAACCCATGATTAGATCAGTAGGTAACTATAAGGCATGTTCTCAAGTATCTTAAAAGTACGAGAGACTATATGCTTGTATAATCTGGAGATGAAATGATCTTTAAAGGATATATAGATTCTGATTTTTAGAAGGATGTAGATAATAGGAAATCAACATTCGAACTAGTATTCACCATGGTTGGTGGAGCCATAGTATGTAGGAGTGTAATGCAATCTAGCATTGTGAACTCCACAATGGAGGCTGAGTGAATAACAGCTTATGAAATAGCTAAGGAAGTAGTATGGCTCCGGAAATTCTTGGGAGATCTAGAAGTTGTTACAGACATGGATAAATCATTCACACTTTATTGTGATAATAGTAGTGCAGTGGTAAATTCCAAAGAACTAATAAGCCACAAGAGATGGAAGCATATAGAGAGGAAATATCATCTCTTTAAGGGTATGTTGCAAATAGCGTTCTGCAGAGAACCTGACTGGTCCATTTACAAAGACCTTGTCAGTTAAAGTGTTTAAGGGTCACCTAGAGGGTTTTAAGATTACATGACATGCCTCATTTGCTCTAGTGCAAGTGGGAGATTGTTGGGATATATGCTCTAGAGCTTCATGTAATGTAAACGGAATTATTTGTTATGAAATAAAAGATGCATTATTCATTTATCAAAATATTTAATTTAAATCGCATATTTTAAATTATCTTGTTTACCATTGATTACTCATGTGCCTTCAGACTTAGTGTATGAGTGTCATACACAAGAGAATTTAAGTCTAAAGTTAGAAATCTAAAATAGTCTATAGAGAGCAAGCAAAACGGGTACTCTGTTTGCGGTTTATCTATGGCTGTGGTCCATACTATAATTGTATGGCGACCTTGATCCGGGATCGTCCATGTGGTAACATGAGAATGAAGGCACCTTGTATGATGTGATCACATAGGATTGGACCCAGATGAAAATGAATTTTTTATAATATCCGTTAGAAAAAGAAATTCATTTCAATCTACTAGATGATCATATATGAATTTATCGGAATCCAGAGTGTACTGCGAAATCTTGCATGGCAAGCTATGTCATTTGATTTACAAAGGCGAGGTTGGTGTAGCAATCTCGACTAATAGATACGTATTTTTGGGATATGGTTTGGTGTGTAGGTGTGGACGTCTTACATAGATATGGAGTTCACTCATTCTTACGAGAAGTAGATGAGTATCTTCCTTAAGGGTTGATTCGGTACTTGAACGATTATAGCGCTCGAGTCTTTCTATTGTGAATAGAAAGATTAATATTCATAATAGTTATGAATAAATTATTCATTAGAAAATCAATGATACTTAAAGCAAAAATAATTAGAGGGGTATAATGGATATTATGACCCGACTCTAATTATGAGATATTCGTGAAAGGTCAATCCGTATGCAATGACTATATCAATGAACACCGATGTAGCTTGGCTTATATTATCCATCTACGATAACGAGAGTGCAACTTCGGGCTTTTAATGGAATAACTCGAAGTTAATAATTCAGAATATTTATTAAAGAGTTTAATTAATATTCAAGGATTATTGGAGCTCGGAACCGTAAGTCCATTTGGTCCCCATGCTAGCTCGATATACTGTAGCAAATTAAATATAATTGGATAGTCCAATTATATACTCACATACATATATTATTATTAATGAGATTAATAATATATTTTGTCACACATGTAACTTTATATTATATTTAATATAAGGTTTTATTAAATAAATGATTATAAGATAATCATTTAATTTAATGTATATATATTAAATTGTTTGATATATCATTTATTGTAATGATGAATTTTTCGAATATGATTTGTAAAAATTCAATATTTCATTAATATTTTTTACACCTTTTCAACATAACATTTAATTGTCATTATGATGACAATTAACAAGTTGGTTGTTGTAAATATTAGGTGTAGAAAATATGGGTGGTTGAATTTATGAGATAAATATGCTTAGGTTTTTTGTTTAACAATTAATCCTAAGTATATAAAGAAAAAAATAAGTTTTTTTCTTTACAAGATTTGATTCTTGAAAAACCTAACCACCTTTGTTCTTGTTTACTCTCAAGTGTTGAAAGAAAAAGAAGAATAACAAAAGAGAAAAAAAAATCTGGTGTGACAAATCTTAACTCAATCTCTAAAGTGTTTAGGGAGTTGGTTTCAAAATGTTATTTGAATCTCTAAAAAGTTTAGGGATTTGGTTTTGTGGGTGAATCTCACACTTCCTTTTGTTGGTAGCGAGTCATAGCTCGAAAGATCATTCAGAGTTGGAACAAACTTACTTCTTCTTTCTTTTCTCTATACACATGAAAAGTTTTGTGTTTGGAGCTTGGATATAGCACTAAGACAACACTCAAGACAGCTAGGGGTGGCAATGGGTTAGGCCGGGCCCGGGCTTTAATAAGCTTGGCCTTAGCCCGACAAGAAAAATAAAAGCCCGGGCTCGGGAAAAGCCTGGTTTGGGCGTCTTCCGGGTCGGGCCGGGCTTTATCCGGCCTATTTGTTAAAAAAAAAATTAAAAACATACAAATACAAAATACATTCACACTATATGCAAGGATAATTCACAAATAAATCAAAAGTTTCATCGATAAATTAACAATTTAAATGCTACAAATAAATAAAAATGCTACAAACATATTAAAAAATATATATATATATATATATTGGTTTAAGCCCGAGCTGGGCCGGGCCCGGGCTAAAAATGCTAAGCCCGGCTCGGGCCCGAGCGCCGCCCGAGCCGGGCTTTTGAATATAGGGCCCGGCCCGGGTTTTTTTACCCTAGGGCGGGCCGGGTCGGATCGGACGTGAGCTTTTTTGCCACCCTTAAAGACATCACACAAACTTTCAAGAAGAAGCCAAGGCGTCGCAACTCCCACTCAGCATCGCGACGCGTCAAAGAATAAAATCTAGGCAGAAACTTTCAGGATTTGCCCATCGCGACAATAGTGCTATCACGTCGCGTCGCGACACGTAAACGAGCGAGTCACGACGTCAACTCCTTCGCGTCGCGACACACTAAAGAATCAGAAACAGACAGTAAGTTGTGACATCGAGCGTCGCGACGCAAAACTCAACGCGTTGCGATGCAGGGATTAAACGGAAAAGAGCTTGGTTCACCTCATGCACATGAGGTGTTTGGGAGATGTTCCAGGACTGGAATATTGTTAAAAATAGAAGTACAACATCAGACCATAGACTGGTCAGATCTGACTAAGAGAGAGAGATAGCATAAAAGATTTTCAAGGTCAATCCCGATGCCCAAGTTGTTTCCACTGCGCGAGGGAAAGAGTTTCCTACACCGTGTGGTTTCGATTGGTCGATTCACCCGGAAAATTGTTTTATATTATTTTACGGAAACTCATTTTTATAAAAATTTTGTAGTGTTTTCATAATTTATTTTTTTCATTATATTATATTGATAAATATGTTTAGGTGAAATGTGAATAAATTATTGATACAGGATATCGAATAATTTATTCAGTAAGTTTAAAATTTTTAAAATTTTTAAAATTATGATTTTGTCCGCACTGCGCTTCTACAACTTATAATCCCAACAAAAAAGTGACTTTAAGAGGAGTGATTATGATAGTTGTGTGTACTATAAGATACTAGAACAATGGTATTACATATACTTGTTACTCTATATAGAGGACATGTTATTAGCTTGCCAAAGTATATCTGATATTGACAAATTCAAGGCAAGATTGAAGACTAAATTTGAAGTGAATGACCTTGGAAATGCAAGGAAAATCCTTGGTATATAGATCGAAAGAAATAAATATAAAGGGATTTTGTTTCTGTCACAGCAGAGATACATACAAAAGATAGTTGAAAGGTTTGGAATGATCAATTCAAAACCTGTATCTACTACTCTAGCAACTCATTTCAAACCGTCCAGATATCAAACACCGTAAACAGAAAAAGAATGAGAGTATATGTTTGATATACCCTATGCTAATATGGTTGGAAGTCTAATATATGATATGATATGCTCAAAACGTAATATAATACATGGAGTGAGTGTTGTGAGCATATTTATGGGAAATCTAGATTGTGAACACTGGGAAGCTACAAAATGAATAATGAGATGTTTAAGGGGAACAACTGATTTGGGACTCTTATATGAATCCGGTAAACAGCATGAAGATATTGTGGTGTAATTTGTTGATTCTGATTATGCTGGTGACATAGATAGTAGGAGCTCACAGACAGGCTATACATTTGCAGTACTTGGCTGCACAATGAGCTGGAAAGCCTCATTTCAACATGTGGTAGCCCTATCTACAATAAAAGCTGAATACATTGCAGCAACTGAAGCTGCAAAGAATGCTATGTAGATGAAAGGTTTAGTCTAGTTTAAATCAACAACATGATGTTATATACTGTGATAGCCAAAATGCTATCCAGTTATCCTAGAACCAAGTTTACTATGATGCGACTAAACATATAGATATCAGATTGTATTTTAAAAGAGATGAGATTGTAAAATATACAATCAAAGTGAAAAATATCCCCACTAAAGACAATCAAGCAGATATGTTAACCAAGTCATTGCCTGTTGTCAAATTCAAAAGATGCTTGAACTTGATGGGAGTTGAAACAAACTAAATATTATTGTATTGGTGAAGGAGATCAATGCTTGAATTAAGGTGGAGATTTATGGTGATTTATACTTCAAACACTGCTGTTGGCTATTGATTCTGGTTAGTTGCTACTCAGCTATTATGATTGCTCTTGTGATTACTGTAGTTGCTTTCTAAGTCATTACTGGTGTGACAAAGAAAGAGTATGAAGGATTCATGAAGTCAGTTAACATAATTAGTTAATTATGGTAGTTCTGCTATATCAAGTTGTTGAGGTGTACAGGTTAGTAGCTAATTCTCACATGTGTGGCACGTGACTTCTATTATAAAGATATAAAATAGCAATGAAGACTGGTGAATGAAACTACTTTGAATACTGATAGAAGAGAGCTTAGTGAGTGATAAGAGTAGGTCTTTGGCTCTGTAATAAGCTTGTTCTTTGCTCTGTATTAATAAGAAGTATTGAGATTTGTTTTGCCCGTGGACGTAGGTTAAAGTCAAACCACGTAATCTTGAGTTCTTTGCGAGTTTGCATAATCTTGGTGTGTGTTCTTGATCAATTTCACATCTGAATGTAATATGAATCAATCTTGAGTGTATTAGGTATAAGTTCATTGTTAATTGGGTTAGTATCTTGATCCAAATTCGGTGATATCCACGACACTATTCCAATTGAAATTTGAAAAATCCTTTTATTTATTACTCAATTCCCGAATATGTTTTGTTGTGATAAAACACACACAATAGAGGAGATGTGAGAGGAAAACTCTTCTTTTATTAAACCACAAAATAATTACAAAGCTTATACAAAAACTTTACAAAAAACCTTTCAACCCTCTTTACTATCTATTCTCTCTATTTTGGGATTTTGGGATGATTAATTTTATAATGTCCAAACCGTGTGAACAGTAACACACGGTTTGGTAAGCTGGCAACGCGCTTGTTGCAAGCTGGAGAACGTTACTTTCAACTTTCGGCTCATTTGGCTTCTTCTGCCTCTTCTGCATGCATGTTGTGCATGCTTTCGGCGCATTTGTTTGCTGTCTTCAACAAATCTCCCCCTCGGTGATGATTTGCCTTAAAATCTGAGCCGACCATCAATCATCCAAACCGGATCCTCAAAAGGATCCACACTGGCTGCATCTGTATGACTGCCTACGTACCCTGAGTTGGGATCAAGCCAATCGTAGTTCTCTGAATCTCCTCACTCTGACTATGTAGAGAGTTTTGTCATCCCGGCTATGGCACGTCAGATTTCAAGCTTCTCATTTGGTAAAACTTTTGTGAACATATCGACACCGTTGTCGTTGGTGTGAATTTTCCTGAGTTCTAACAGCTTTGAGCTCAGGACGTCCCGTATCCAGTGATACCTCACATCGATATGTTTTGACCTCGAGTGAAATGTAGAATTTTTACCAAGGTAGATAACACTCTGGCTATCACAGTACAAAGTGTACTTCTCTTGCTTGAAACCCAATTCCTGGACGAATGTCTTCACCCACAGTAATTCCTTGCAAGCTTCTATAACTGCAATGAATTCCGCCTCTGTTGTAGAAAGTGCAACACATCTCTGTAACCTTGACTGCCATGCCACAGCTCCCCCTGAGAGAGTAATCAGATACCCCGAAGTAGACTTTCGGGTATCCACATCTCCTGCCATATCTGAATCGGTGTAGCCCATCAACACTAGTTCATTGCTTCCAAAACATAGTCTCATTTTGGATGTGCCTCGTAGATACCGCATTATCCATTTGACAACATTCCAGTGTTCTCTTCCTAGGTTTGACATAAACCGGCTTACCAATCCAACTGCGTGTGTTAAGTCTTGCCTTATGCACACCATGGCATACATAAGACTTCCCACTGCTGAGGTGTATGGAACCTATTTCATTTCATCCTTCTCTATCTCAATAGAGGGACTCTATTGTGTACTCAATCTAAAGTGGGTAGCAAGAGGAGTGCTAACCGCTTTAGCCTTGTCCATCTGGAATCGCTGAAGTACCTTCTCGATATACTTCTCTTGTGACAAGTATAATCTCATGCCTTTCTGATCACGGCCGATCCTGATGCCAAGAATCTGTTTAGCTAGCCCCAAGTCTTTCATCTCAAAAGACTTACTCAGTTGCCGCTTCAAATTATCAATCCTCGATTAATTCTGGCCAACTATCAACATATCATCTACGTATAGCAGTAAGATGATAAAGTCATCGTCAAAAAATTTCTGAACGAACACACAATGGTCTGAAGTGGTCTTCTTGTATCCATTCTCCCCCATAACTGAATCAAACTTCATGTACCACTGTCTCGGTGCCTGTTTCAAACCATAAAGGCTTTTCCTGAGTCTGCACACAGAGTCCTCTTTCCCTCTGACTCTGAAGCTTTTTGGTTGCTCCATATATATTTCTTCTTCCAGATCCCCATGAAGAAATACGGTCTTGACATCCAGCTGCTCAAATTCCAGGTCGAGGCTTGCTGTTAAGTTGATTACCACTCTGATGGATGACATCTTCACAACTGGAGAGAAGATTTCATCAAAGCCAATGCATTTTCTCTGATTGAATCCCTTGACGACTAGTCTGGCTTTGTATCGGGGTTTTGAAGTGTGCTTCTGTTGCTTCACCCTGTACACCCATTTGTTCTTCAAAGCCCTTTTGCCTCTTGGAAATTTCACCAACTCGAAAGTGTGATTTTCATGCAAAGATTTCATCTCATCTTGCATGGCTTCTTCCCACTTTTCCTTGTCTTCTGTTTCCATAGCCTCCTGGTAGCTCTCGGGTTCTCCCCCGTCAGTAAGTAGCACATACTCATATGTAGAGTATCTAGTTGAAGGTCGCCTCTCTCTGTCAGACCTTCTCTGTGGCACTGTTGGTGTAGCTTCTAGTACTGGTGGTTGATCATGATCATCATCTCTGGGAGCTTCATCACTTGTACCCTCATGTCTGGGAACCCCATCTTCAACTTGTACTGGCACCGGTGTATGAGGTTCTGGATTCACATCTTTGTATTGCTGGGGTATTGTCTTCATCTCCTTTCTGATATCTTCTATGGTCTGGTCTTCAATAAAGACAACATCTCAGCTTCTGACAATCTTCTTTTCAACAGGATCATACAGTCTGTAGCCGAAATCATCCTGACCATATCCAATAAAGACACACTATCACGTCTTTGAATCAAGATTGGATCTCTCGTCCTTTGGGATGTGTACAAATATTTTGCACCCAAAGACATGTAAGTGTTCGTATGACACTTCTTTACCTGTCCAAACTTGGTTAGGAACATTACCTTTCAGTGCGACTGCTGGGGACATATTCAAAACATGTACTGTTATGTTGAGTGTCTCCCCTCAAAATGTCTTCAATAGCTTGGCTTGTGAGAGCAAGCTTCTGACCCTTTTCGCACAAGGTTATGTTCATCATTTCAACTAGGCCATTCAGCTGAGGTGTCTTCGGAGGTGTCGTTTGATGTCGGATTCCTTGCATCTTGCAGTACTGATCAAACGGACCTCTGTATTCTCCACCGTTGTCTGTTCTGATGCATTTAAGTTTCTTACCGATTTTTCTTTCCACCAGGGCATGAAACTCCTTGAACACTTCTAGCACTTGATTTTTTTCTCTTCAAGGTGTATGCCCAGATCTTTCTTGAATGATCATCTATGAATGTCACAAAGTAAAGTGACCCACTAAGTGTTCTTGTCTGCATCGGACCGCATACATCTGAATGTATGAGATCAAGTACCTCCGATTTTCGCTGAGGCGGGGAGCTCTGGAAGGACACTCTGTTATGATTTACAGCCATGCAGTGTTCACACTTCCGTAAGTGTGAGTTCTTCAATTCGGGAAGAACATTCCATCTGCGTAGTATTTCCATCCCTCTTTGACTCATGTGACCGAGCTTTTTATGTCATAGCTCGGCTACCTCATTACCGTTGACTGTATTTATGCTACTATTGGAAAGCTTAGCATGTATCAAATACAGAGTTGAATCTTTCTTACCTCGTGCCACCACCATTGATCCTTTAGTGAGCTTCCAGGTTCCGTCACTAAAGGTGCTGCATAAACCTTCATCATCCAGCTTGCCTGTTGAGATCAGGTTTAACCGGATGTGTGGGATGTGTTTGACTCCCTTCAACACTAGCCTTGTCTCGTTGTCTGTTTCAAGGCAGATGTCTCCAATACCAACGGCTTTGGACTGGCCGTCATTCACCATCCTTACAACACCGTAGTCCTCTGGTGTGTAGGATGAAAAGAAGTATCTGCGAGATGTGGCGTGTATGGAGGTGCCACTATCTATTACCCAACTAGTCTTGTGGCTGGCAAGATTCACAACATCTTCTTCGTATATAATGCAGAATTATTTGGAGGTTTTATCGGTGGTAGTAGCAACTCTTTCTTGATTAGAGTCACCATCTCTTCTGTGGTTGTCTCTTGACTGCTCGTTCTTCACTTGTAGCAATCCCTCTTCATATGGTCTTTCTTCTTACAGTGATAGCACTCAATATCTTTAGTTCTTGATTTACCTCGGTTATTGTCTGATTTACCTGAGCCTCGACTTTTACTCATCTCCCTTCTGGTGTTATTCTAAGTCACTATAGCTTCTGAAGTTGAGGCTGATGTTGACTCCTGCATTCTCGTCCTCTTTTCTTCCTTGAAAATCCTGGTTTTCGCCATCTCCATAGTGACTTTCCCATCTGCGGCTGAATTTGTCACCATAGATCTGAACGTTTCCCAAGATTCTAGTAACGTATTAAGGAGTATTAAGCCATTTACCACATCTCCGAAGTCTATGCCCAATCCAGACAATTCTTTCATTGTTCCGAGGAAATCGTTGACGTGGTCCGCCACAGCTGTACCTTCTTGGTATTTCAACCCCATCATCTTCTTGATGTAGTACAGCTTGTTGTTGCCAGTCTTTGCTCGAAAAAGCTCCTCCAGTTTTCTCCATAAGACACGTGCATTTGTATCTTCACTAACATGGTTCACGATACTGTCGTCGATCCACTGACGAATAGTACTGCATGTTTTCTGGTGAAGATTGTTCCACCTTGCTTCGGACATTTCTTCTGGTTTCTCCTCTAGAAATACCGACCCATCATAATCCTTCACATATAGAAGGTCTTTCATTATTCATCTCCATGTGAAATAATTGGTATTAGTCAACAAAATTATTTTTCCGACTCCCCCATCCATTATAAAAATTCTAAGCATAATTTCAAAAAACGGACCTCACCGTTGCGTTCGGAATGGTCGAAAATGGTGGAAATGACACTTTGTTTGTCAAAATCCGA
Organism: Zanthoxylum bungeanum; assembly: GCA_019454045.1. NCBI lineage: Eukaryota > Viridiplantae > Streptophyta > Magnoliopsida > Sapindales > Rutaceae > Zanthoxylum > Zanthoxylum bungeanum. Next base: position 41,440 of record SKCR01014342.1, on the reverse strand, counting down.
CACAGGGACCAAATTATAAATTTCAGAAATTACAGGGGTCAAAGTGCAATTTCCGAAAATTCAGGGGCCAAAGTGAAATTACGGAAAATTTCAGGGATTAAAATATAATTTCGGAAAAGTATAGGGACCTTTCTGAAAATTACCAGATTTTTGCTGACGTGTCAGACACGTGGTGCTGACTGGATGACACGTGGCTGCTGACTGTGTTGCTTACGTGTCCTACTGACTGTGTATGGCAGCTGACTGGGTGCTGACTGGATGCTGACGTGTATCGTCTTCTTCCTTGGGCAGCGTGTGAGGCGCGTGTAGCGCGTGGCGAGTCTTTCTGTGAGGCGCGTGCGGCTCGTGTGTCTTCGTCTGACCTCCAATCGATCGCCGGAAAATACCACCGTGCTCGTCTCTCCGTGAAAAGTCCGATGGTATGCTCAAAACTGATTTTTGACAACTTTCGTCGGAACCGATTTTCCGAACCGAAGCTCTGTTTCTGAGTTTCGGGATCCCACCGTGGAACCTTAGCTCCTGATACCACTTGTTGTGATAAAACACACACAATAGAGGAGATGTGAGAGGAAAACTCTTCTTTTATTACACCACAAAAGAATTACAAAGCTTATACAAAAACTTTACAAAAAAACCTCTCAACCATCTTTACTCTCTATTTTCTCTATTTTGGGATTTTGGGATGATTACAACTGAGCTCTGAGGCTCCTTTTATAATGTCCAAACCGTGTGAACAGTAACACACGGTTTGGTAAGTTGGCAACGCGCTTGTTGCAAGCTGGAGAACGTTGCTTTCAACTTTCGGCTCATTTGGCTTCTTCTGCCTCTTCTGCATGCATGTTGTGCATGTTTTCGGCACCTTTGTTTGTTGTCTTCAACATGTTTCAAGTCAAATCTCAACCCGACCCGAACTTAAAATAGCACACACCTATCATACCGACAGAATTCTTGATAATCAACATGGCCATCATGATTAGAATCACACATATTGTCTTTAAAAAAAAAAAAAACCTCCACCACAATAAACTCTTAACAACAAAGACTCACAAAATTAAGTCATTCAACAATTTGAAGTAGAATACCCCAATTTCAAAATTTAAGAATCAACACCATTAACAGATCTCTCACAATAATTTATATGTTGAGTAGAATTCAAACAACTAAAACCAACACATAACTTCTATGAACAAATTTAAACCACTTAAAAGTTTCAAAATAAGCCCCACGTACGACAATTCAATCTCAATAAGCATCAGCAGTCTTTCAAATTTAGAACAACCTAAGACTTGCTTCAACATCCTAAATATGGAGTTTCTATAAAACACCAATGAAGTCAAACAACTTCAAAGCTTGAAAATAAAAAGTAGACCCTAAGCTTAAACAATTCAGGCTCGAAAGAATATTAAATTTCTGTAGAAGAAATAAACAGTAGACCCTAAAATGAAACGGGACAAAAAAATATTCAGAAATTTTAAGCGGGAAAAGATTTTAGCGGGATCGGAAGAAATAAGATGGCGATATTTTACAGAATGCGAAATAGGACAGGACAATTCTTTATCCTAAACGATGAGTTTTATTAAGATGCTTGAAAATCAACTCAACTATATAAGTTTTTTATAGTTATAGTATGATGTCAAATTAATTCTCACCCATTTTCGAGAATAGGGTTCCATTCCCAGACCTCTTATTTCTATTTTAGAGATTTTATCAATTGAATTAGTTGTATTGAAGATTCCATACCAACACAAAAGAGATTCAGATGGGTTTTGTTTTTAGTCTGTACATGCATCTAGAGATGTCAGTTTATTCCGATCCGCAATAATAAAAATACGGATTCAGATTTAAATTTAAAGGATCTGTATGGATCTGGATATAAAATTAAGAAAATAGTAAATTATTAATTTTATCTATGATTTTATTATAATTTTATACTTATATTTAAATTATTTTAGATAAATTTTGATTTGTAAATATTATTTTAGATGTTAAAATATATTGTTTACTTATGGATGTTATTTTATTTTATTTTAATTATTTAAAATTAAATAATTTAATAATAAAAAATCTAAATCTAAATTTTTTGTGATCCAGATATCCGAGAATCCATACAGATAATATTCACATTCAGATTTGTATAAAAATATATGGATCTGGATATAGATCCGGATACATAAAACTTAATGCAGATCCGAATCCGTATTTTACCATCCTAGAGTTTAAACGAATATTCATTAAAAGAAATCGAAAATTATTATGTGATGGGGCCTTGTTTTGGAAGCTGAACTGAAAAATTGATTGCTATGAAAAAGATTTTTGACAAAATATTATGTTGATTTGTCTTCAAACATTTTATGTTGGATATCTTATTTATGTTGGTTACTGTACAAAAAAGTGTGCTGTTTTACATTATCATTTCATATAAATACATGCTTGATTATTTTAAAAATATTTTCATAACTTTTGTCAGTGGTGAAAAATATTCAATTTTTTTTATATAAATATAATAATTGATTAAAGTAACATAATAATTTTCTCACTAAATTGGGAATAATAAATTTATCACCATTGATAAATGATTAGTAAGAAATTGATTAGAAGTTTTTTGATAATTGATTATGAGGTGTTTAAATTATTACCCTATCATTTAAGTCACATGTCGGTGTTGCATCATAGGCAAAATCTTCCATAATAAATTTCGTTAGTGGAACTGCGGTTACGATAAAAAATCTATTAAAATTAAAACACATATCACATAAATATTGGATAACAAAAACCACTTACTTCCATACCTTGTGATCCTTCAAAATGCCACAATCTCGGAGAGGACTCACTAAGAACTTCCATATTATCTCATTTTTGGAGAAAGCCAATTTAAGGCCACCAGATTAATGATCGAGCACCCTAACTATGAAAATAATTCATTAAAGATTGAAAACTACTCACAAAATCCTAATAATATTCCAAAGTGCATCATTTAGTAGAGTTTAATTACAATCTACTTAACTTAACATACAAATATGTTGTATGACATGTGAAATTAAATGATATAATCACATTCCACCTAACTTGACATGCAATAATGAAATATGACATGTTAAGTATGTATCCGACACAAAGACAACATGTGTCCACACATTATTAATTCTTAACTCACGGTGAAAACAATGAATTATAGAAACAAGAATGAAAAATCCAAGAAATGACTTTTTATTTTCCCGATTAGATTGAGAACATAAAGAAACATTCTCTGAAGTTTCAAATGTGAGAATTTATTTGCAACATGACATTTAACACAAGAGCTTAGAATACAAATAATGAATTAATCGGATGATTCAGGGAGCGTACCTGATTTAGAATCCAAATATGCAGTGGAAATTTTGGCAGATCTGTTGATAAGTTGCACTTAAGAGATCACCATCTTCACTTCTTGATGGTGAGAAACTTACTCTCTCTTATTAAGCTTCTTTATGCCTTAATTCCCTAAGCCTTATGAAGCCATTTATTTATGCTTCTATTTCTCTCTCTCTCTTTCTTGCTCTCGGCAATCTCTCACACAGCAAATGCGCACACACACATATGCTTCCTTTATATCAACAATTCAATAATTGTTGAGAGGCCACTGTCTTCATCATTCACGTGAACACTCATCAAGAGAGAGAGTTGCTTTTTCCAATCAAATCAATGCAGCTTATTGAGTAAGCTATTATAGGAGGGTGAGGGTGAGACCTTAGCTCACTAATTTATGGAATGTAATGGGCTCACTCATCAAAAGCTCATAACAATTCCAAAGCCCGCTCTAATGTCCACACATCAATTAATATAGAGTGCAGTCCACTTTATTAGATAAGAAATCGGGCTTCACAGTTTCTATTACAAAATCAATTATCTTAGCGCTTTATTAAAACTTGTATCACAATTAATATAAGCCCATAATTGATATTAGAATAAAATATTATAACATTCTCCCACTTGGGCGCAATTGTGGATGTTTTAATGCTAAGAAAACTTTATGAATCCAATATTGGTTCAAAAACAACTCTAGTATATCATTCCGTCCAATAAGATCATAGATATAGAATCATGGCGGTACCTATATTATAATGCAACATAGTCCCTTTCATGGTCACGTATATCAAACAACCTTATCGACATGAACAAGATGTGATAAAGCAGTAAGATACAATAGCACTCACTTTATGATCTAAAATTAATGTGCTATTTTTTCTTATCGGTCACCAATTTCTCTACTTTATGCAGCCCAGACACGCATGAGAAATCAAGACTAAAATAATAAGCATGTATGTCTTTTATTACTTTATTATCTCGAGATAAACTTTATATGTCACAAGACATACCAACAATGCTTTATAACTTTATGCCACAAGCCAATGCTTATGATTGACACCCATCATAAGACTTCACACAATGATATATCATAACAATAAACATTTATATCTTCCAATGAAGATGCACCTTTATAGATAATCATTGCAAAATATAAAATACATGTACACATGTACAAACAAAATAACATTGAGCAATGATGTCTCCCACTAACCTAAGGTATCAAAAGACTTTACCAAACCCATACAAGCAATATGCTTCACAAAAATAATGGGTCTAAGACCTTTGGTTAAAGGATCAACAATCATATCATCTGTACTGATATGCTCTACAATAATGTCACCTTTCTTAACTAGCTCATTAATTGTCTAGTATTTGACCTCCATATGTTTTGACCCAGTGATATTCTTATTATTTTTCGCAAATAATACAGCTGAAAGATTATCACAATATAACCTTATAGGTCTAGAAATGAAGTCAACAACTGGCAATTCTTTAATGAGATTTCGTAGCCAAACAGCCTTTGACGCTGCACCAAAACATGCTACAAACTCAGCATGTATTGTGGAAGAAGTTATTAATGTCTGCTTGACACTTTTCCAAGATATAGTTCCACCTGCTAGCATAAACATATATCCTTAGGTAGATTTCCTATCATCTGAACAACCAGCAAAGTCAAAATTTGTATACCCTACTAGTTCAAGATTCTCAACCTTTTTGTATGTCAATATGTAATCTTTACTCCCCTTAAGATATCTAAAAACTCTCTTGGTAGCAGTCCAATGTTCCTTTCCGGGATTAGATAAAAATCTTCCCAGTACACCAACTACAAATGCAATGTCAGGTCTAGTGCATACATCAGGCTTCCTACTGCACTAGCATATGGCACTGCCTTCATGGACTCTCTCTCAACCTCATTCTCAGGTGATTGTGTCAGACTCAATTTGTTGGGGTTTTGGGCGATGGGCGCAGCGGAAGCGCGGTTCGGGCGAAATCATAATTTAAAACTTTTTCAAATTACCGAATAAATTATTCAATATCTAATATGAATAATTTATTCATATTTCACTTAAACTTATTTATTCAATATCAAATATCAACATAAATAAGGTGGAAACGTCACGAAACTTTTACGAAAATCATTTTTCCGCAAAATGACGCAAAATGTGTTTTTGACCGAACCGACCACCCGACACTTATGGGACTGCCCATGTCAGCCCCAATAGTTTCAGGGCAGTTCATGGGCTGCCCGAACAGTGATAAACTCACTGTTTGGACAGCGTCACCCGGTTGACTCAAAAGTCACCCGGAAACGCCTTTTTGGCCTTTTTCGCTTGTTTCAACTCGGAAACACTTTCCGGCAATTGTTCCAACTCCCAAAACACATCCATTACATTCATAAGACATCAAATTCATCACAAAAATTACCCAATTTCATGCTTTAAATCCAATTTTCAAGATTAATCTAATTAATCAACAACAACAAATCAAAGTCACCAAATATGAACAACCCAAGAAAAATTCTAGGTGCCATAAGAGTGGTCATTACACTCTAGAATAGCAACTCATCAAAAATTGATTAAATTGGAAACTAGTTACACTAATTACTTCCAAAATACACTTCACACATGCCAACACTTCCAATTTCATCCACCACAACCAAAAGCCTCAAATTCTACAAGAAAAGAAATCATAGGACCATTCTAATAAATCAAGAAACAAGAAACTAATTTCAAACTTAAGGGTTTTGAAGATTACCTTTAATACTCCAATTTTCCTTAAGCCATTTCCTTGATTTTTCGTCACTTTTCATGGATTTATCAAATAAATTTTTGGAACCCATTTTTCTCTCTAGGTTTCGGCAATGGTGGAGGTGAATGAGGAAGAAACAATTTTTTTTTTTATTTCCTCATTGGCCGACTTTTCGGGACTTTTTTGTCCTTTTGATAAATTAAATCAAATGTAATTGTAATAGACTTTATATTGACCAATCAAATTAACACACACATAAAGTATATTTAGATCATGTCATATGTTCCAATAATGTGTCACCATTTATCATACTAATTATGACAAATGGATAAAATATTTAATTTTCAATTATTTAATCATTTAACAATTAAATAACTAAATAATTAAATAACATTCATATATGTATTTTTATTTACATTAAATAACAAATACATATATTTATGGCATGTGTCAAAATCTCATTTGACGAATAATTAATGTGTATCTAATCGTATTATGTATCAAATATAAATACACAATAATTATTATCGGACAAAATCCCATAATGCATGTGTTATCGTTTAACCGATTAAACGATTCGAATTAACTCATTTAATCCGGTGAAGTATTATGAATAATAAGTATTATTCATATCGAGTTGCCCAAGTGTTCAACGAGTACACTTCATATTGTAGGACTCTATAAGTTTAGGTTTATCTGTCACGAAATCTAGTTTCGTGTCCATAATCCACCCACTCATGGATTATGACGACCATGGATAATCTCGCTAAACTATGCAAGCCGAGGTCATTGCATACGTATAATTCCTCCGTCACGGGTTATCCGTATTATACCTGGGATATAGATGAGAACTTCAAATTCGTTCGGTATAATATAGTCGACTTTCAATTTACGATCTCTAAATAACACTCGGAACTTATTTCCGAAGTTATACCACGGCCATGGATTTACTAGATCGTAAACACGTGAGGATGCCTATTCCCTGTACACATGACTGGTGAATCCTATCTTGATACGCACTGGATATCATGAGCATCAGTCCACACCGAATGAACAGGCGGATGTCTGATCATGAATAGATCAGTGATGTGAATGCCATCAAAGTGTGGAGGATAAGTCATATATCCCACTGTGGTATCTCAAGTCGAAGGACCACTATGCTCGCTCAACTCGAGAAGGTTCCTATTGACGTTGGTGTACCATATATTAGGAAACCTTCAGTGAGTCGTTCAGTGTCTTATCAAATAAACACCTACATGTCTATACGAGACTCCCGAGACTCATGGTTCACTAGGATAAACCATCGGACCAAGTCACGATATACGACATGTACTGGTCTCAGCGGATTTTACTAACCGACCTGTGTTAGTAAATCTTGACTAGGAACTTTATTTAAGGATATACATCTTATAGTGCGCTTCCCAATGCCAATTACAAACTACGTTGTAACTGCGCACTATATTGTAAATCCTAGGGTCTTTGTCTAATATACGCGTATCACTGAACCAGATTCAGTTTCGATCTAATTGTAATCAGATATATAATCGTAATTAGATCAAATAAGTGTATAAAAGACAAGGGTGCTACCATTCAATTAGTAATATTATGGAAAATAGAATTGCTCGTATTCATGAATCGGACATAAATACGATCCGGATTGGCACTCCGAGCACCAACCCTAATAATTTCTCCCACTTGCTCTAGTGTCAATCCATGGTATCATATACATATCTTAATGTGTATCGCATACTAATGGCCCTCAAAAGCTCACCAGCATTTAAGAGGTAGGCAACAACAAGTAAGTATGCTTTACAAATCGAGTCTGTCTAACAAACCCAATCGTTTTTCTTAGCCAGCATCATTCATATTTTTCAGAATCCAAATTCTACATTAATATGACTCAGATGTTATATCAGTATTGTGCTACAACTATTGAGTTGTCTATGTATTTAGAAATCAAATCCAAATACTATGAGACAACAGCAAGCACTATACTAATATGATAACTTCTAATCTATATGGTTACTTTGCAACTTCATAAGTCAATATTTTATAAGTTGCAACTGATTCCACTAGCTTAGTAGAATCAACGGTGACACTCCCACTGCATCTTTTCTGACTTTATATAACATAGACCATCTAATGTCGTAATTAGGATTAAAACTAATCTGACCTTATGGTTGCAGAATAAATTCTCCATGAATTAAAAACGCGTTCTTAATATCTCAAAAATCACAAAGAACATGTTTCAAGACCCATCATATGGTCTGTCGTATATCAAAATAACTCGTAACAATTACGATTAAATTGATATCTGTAATCGCACATAATATAGTATTCATTACGCCATCATCCTATGATGCATAAGATTGACTAGTCATTCCAATCAATCTTTCTTTCGACAAATGAATCATCATTTACGAAAGATGAATACTATACATTTATAAAAGATACGTTAATTGTCAAACATGTATACTAATTGTCATACATATAGTCTTTTGTGTCCTTTATTATATCATATCTAATGCACGACTAATGAGAGTTTCTCACAAGTCTCTTGTTTTATATCATATATAAAACTTTATAACAAATATATCAGAAAATGCTCCCACTGCTTCCACGGAGAAAAGAAGACTTAGGATATATAATACTAGAAAGAAATTTCTACGCTCCCAACGTATTCTCTATGCTTCGATAAAACCAGACAATCTGACTGATATCAAAATCAGAGAACACAGATTTTCGGAAAGCTTATGTGAGTATACAATAGGCTCTATAAGTTAGTATATCAAACTGTGATCTTAGCAGAATACAAACTCTAGGGCCATTCTAGAACGAATTCTTCAAACAAAGAAATCACGACGGATCTCTCATTCGAAGAAATCACTCAAGAACGCACTTTGCGTTCTTTAGCCAAAATACATAGTTTAATATAAACATTAACCAACAGATCTTTAATTGTTCAATTAGTACGACTAGAGATAAGTATTCTCAGAATCTACAATAGACTAATGAGTATAACTTTTCTCACTATCATACTATAAAGGTCAAACCTTTATCAAGCTTACTTTGTTTTTGTCGCGCAAACAATTTGCACATTTTATGAAATATTCATAATGAAAGCCTAATCAAGTTCAAAACTTGATCGTAGTAAGCCATGAACAATTTTAGATCTATGGTTCAATGGTAATTTCCGAAATCGATATCAAATATCGCTCCCACTATAAGTTATAGGATAATTTTCTTCGATAAAGAAACAACAGAATCATTAAGTATCGAATACTTTGTAAATGATTCTGACATCCTATTGAACTTATACGGAAGATGTCTAAGGGTATTTTCATCTTATTAATTATGTAGTTTCATTACAGTTTATCATTCTCACATTTGACTTCACTAAGTCAAGTCTTTTCTACAATCGTTAACATCTGATATTACACACTAAGTAATAAAATAATTTTATTACTCGGGATCGTAGAAAATATATTCTATCAAATAGAATACAATATTCTATTAAATAGAATAAATGATAAACCTTTCACTCGTACCTCCAAGGCACAAGTTCTTTCAATTATATAACCATTATACAAAAGAAAGTTTCAAATCTCAAACTTTTCAAGATTCGAATTTTCTACTATACATATCATATATGTAACAGTAGGAACTAATGGAACCTTAATTAAAGAGATGAATTAGTGTTACTGGAGCATAACCCCAAGAGTATTGAAAAATAATTCGATAACACTCAATATCAACGAATCAAATCATATAAGATTTGATAACTCCCACTGACTAATTCCATCAAAATGGAATCGCGGAAGTTTAATATTGAGTAAGAATCACATTCATTAAATAACTTTAGAACTAAATTGCCTTAAATTCATGTTTTTGATCATATCAAACATCCTCGAACAATTCAAAGACTCACAATGAATTTCAAAATTATAGTTTTCAACACTACAAATAGAATATCTTTGAACCATTCAAAATATTCTATCCGCGTTTCATTAGAAACATATTGAAATTTCTCAAACCATTCAAGACGTTCGATATATTTTCTTAGAAACTCGCAACTAAGTCATGACAATTCATTAACTGAGTTACGAAGCAAAGAAAACTATACAAGGCAATTTCTAATTCATTAAACTACATACATCTAATGTATTAGTCTAATAAATCTGTGGTCCAATGACGATCATTGGTTAAATGAGATTTAATCACATCCTGAATACAATATTCATTAAATGGATAAGGATATGTGGTGTGAACTCGTATCAGACCATCCTTTTTTCCATACGGAACAAGTATCTAATGCTTATGTGATAAAAACTCATAAAGCATTGTTCTAAGTTATTTATTTTACCGAATATTTTCTTAATGTTCATCTTTCATTAATGACACTACTAGTCATATTAAAATATGTAACAAATGTTTAAACATAACAAGTAACTATCCAATAGTCACAAGTTCTGATATCAAATAATTATTAAACATTATTTTAAATAACTAGACGGGAAATTTGGTATCCAATACCTACAGTTGTCGTATTGTGAGAATCAATATTCTGTATACACAACTATACGCATCTCTTTTCTTTAACTTTATAATTTGCGTTCAATTATTCACAACAATTGCAAATGATTGATCAACAAACTGTGTCAGACAGGTGACTTCTAAAAGTCACTAAAGCCAAGAAACGTCATTAAAAGATAAACAAATACTAAGGGGTTTTCTTAATGCCAGTCAAGAATTTCGAGACATGAACTATTCAAGTCAATTCTTACTGCATAAGAAACAATTCTTTCAAGACTATTATATCCTCAAAACAGATATCCTATTAGATTACCTAATGTGACTTAGTAACTAAGTCGCAAACCATATTGATTTTCAAAAAAATTGGAACAACAATTCCCGATGGTTTCCACTAATCAACAATATCTAAGTCTACTGTCTTTCTAGAACCTATTCTAGAACTACGCAACCATAAGTAAAGTCAAAAAATATATATACAAGAAATGTAAATGCAGTGGATTAGAAGTATAAATCTATAAACAATATAGAATGAAAGGAAAAAGAAGCAGTAAATTCCAAAATATTACACATTGCTTAAGTTATGGATTTTAAACTCAGCAGTGTCTCCCACTACTTTATATAATACCGTAATCCCCAACGGACAACGAGAATTCAATAATTAAATCAAACTTCATAGTGAGAATATAATCCCATGAATATATTTCGACTCACAGCTTTGGCACAATCTCGCCTACGTATATTCATTAGGTAGACAACCCATTGTCAATCACTCACCAGTGACTCCTTGATTTGGTCCTGACTGTTTCTCGTTATGACAGCTTTGACACGTTCACAAAGAGGCGTATCAAGGCTTCACTTGTCAATGACAAACTCAAGCTACCGATTTCACTTGAATTTCCACTTTCACTTGAATTTGTCCAGTATAATTATACAACTGGTATGTATAATAATTATATAACCTACACCCTCACAGCTTTGGCACGTTCTCGGATGCAGTTATAGAAAAATACCAATAAACCGTACTGACAAGACGGACCAAGAAACATGTATCCAATACACGTTACTTTACAGCCATATTTTCAAGCGGGGATATTCCTCAAGAAGCTATACTCTACATCTAATGCAGAAATTTAATCTAAATCATTTTCTAAACAATTCAATTCTACCTTAGAAAACATAACACAATTTAATTATTAAATTTCAGTTACATTTTCCGTTAACGTAGAACCGAAAAGTAAAGAAACATATATAGATTCCAAGCATGTGCGAACATTAAAATTGGATTATATATCAAATATCAAGTATGAGTAAGGTAAAGTATGAAGCATCAGACCCGCTCTAATACCATTTTTGTTGGGGTTTTGGGCGATGGGCGCAGCGGAAGCGCGGTTCGGGCGAAATCATAATTTAAAACTTTTTCAAATTACCGAATAAATTATTCAATATCTAATATGAATAATTTATTCATATTTCACTTAAACCTATTTATTCAATATCAAATATCAACATAAATAAGGTGGAAACGTCACGAAACTTTTACGAAAATCATTTTTCCGCAAAATGACGCAAAATGTGTTTTTGACCGAACCGACCACCCGACACTTATGGGACTGCCCATGTCAGCCCCAATAGTTTCAGGGCAGTTCATGGGCTGCCCGAACAGTGATAAACTCACTGTTTGGACAGCGTCACCCGGTTGACTCAAAAGTCACTCGGTAACGCCGTTTTTGGCCGTTTTCGCTTGTTTCAACTCGGAAACACTTTCCGGCAATTGTTCCAACTCCCAAAACACATCCATTACATTCATAAGACATCAAATTCATCACAAAAATTCCAGTTCTACCAGATCTGATCCAGAAAACGAAATTGCCCAATTTCATGCTTTAAATCCAATTTTCAAGATTAATCTAATTAATCAACAACAACAAATCAAAGTCACCAAATATGAACAACCCAAGAAAAATTCTAGGTGCCATAAGAGTGGTCATTACACTCTAGAATAGCAACTCATCAAAAATTGATTAAATTGGAAACTAGTTACACTAATTACTTCCAAAATACACTTCACACATGCCAACACTTCCAATTTCATCCACCACAACCAAAAGCCTCAAATTCTACAAGAAAAGAAATCCTAGGACCATTCTAATAAATCAAGAAACAAGAAACTAATTTCAAACTTAAGGGTTTTGAAGATTACCTTTAATACTCCAATTTTCCTTAAGCCATTTCCTTGATTTTTCGTCACTTTTCATGGATTTATCAAATAAATTTTTGGAACCCATTTTTCTCTCTAGGTTTCGGCAATGGTGGAGGTGAATGAGGAAGAAACAATTTTTTTTTTATTTCATCATTGGCCGACTTTTCGGGACTTTTTTGTCATTTTGATAAATTAAATCAAATTTAACTGTAATATACTTTATATTGACCAATCAAATTAGCACACACATAAAGTATATTTAGATCATGTCATATGTTCCAATAATGTGTCACCATTTATCATACTAATTATGACAAATGGATAAAATATTTAATTTTCAATTATTTAATCATTTAACAGTCAAATAACTAAATAATTAAATAACATTCATATATGTATTTTTATTTACATTAAATAACAAATACATATATTTATGGCATGTGTCAAAATCTCATTTGACGAATAATTAATGTGTATCTAATCGTATTATGTATCAAATATAAATACATAATAATTATTATCGGACAAAATTCTCTAATGCATGTGTTATCGTTTAACCGATTAAACGATTCTAATTAACTCATTTAATCTGGTGAAGTATTATTAATAATCAGTATTATTCATATCGAGTTGCCCAAGTGCTCAACGAGTACACTTCATATTGTGGGACTTTCTAAGTTTAGGTTTATCCGTCACGAAATCCAATTTATGTGTCCATAATCCACTCACTCGTGGATTATGACGACCTCGGATAATCTCGCTAAACTATGCAAGTCGAGGTCATTGCATACGTATAATCCCTCCGTCATAGGCTATCCATATTATACATGGGATATATATGGGAACGTCAAATCCGTTCGGTATAATACAGTCGACTTTCAATTTACAATCTCTAAATAACACTCGGAACTGATTTCCGAAGTTATACCACGGTCATGGATTTACTAGATCGTAAACACGTGAGGATGCCTATGCCTTGTACACAGGACTGACGGATCCTATCTTGATACGCACTGGATATCATGGGTAGATCGGTGATGTGACTGCCATCAAAGTGTGGAGGATAACTCATATATCCCACTGTGGTATCTCAAGTCGAAGACCACTATGCTCGCTCAACTCGAGAAGGTTCTTATTGACGTTGGTGTACCATCTATTAGGAAACATTCAATGAGTCGTTCAGTGTCTTATCAAATAAACACCTACATGTCTATACGAGTCTCCTGATACTCATGGTTCACTGGGATAAATCATCGGACCAAGTCACGATATACGACATGTACTGGTCTCAGCGGATTTTACTAACCGACCCGTGTTAGTAAATCTTGACCATGAACTTTATTTAAGGATATACATCTTATAGTGCGCTTCCCAATTCCAATTACAAACTACGTTGTTACTGCGTACTATATTATAAATCCTATTGTCTTTGTCTATTATACACGTATCACTGAACCAGATTCAGTTTCGATCTAATTGTAATCAGATATCTAATCGTAATTAGATCAAATAAGTGTATAAAAGACAATGGTGATACCATTAAATTAGTAATATTATGAAAAATAGAATTGCTCGTATTCATGAATCGGACGTAAATACGATCCGGATTCGCACTCTGAGCACCAACCCTAACACAATTTATCACTTTTAGCAATTGGCACTAGGGGTGAGCATCGGTTCCGGTTCTACCCGGAACCGGTTGGAACCGGACCAATTTTTCGGGTTTGGAACCGGAACCTGTTGTAATCGGGTAGGTTCCGGTTCCAAATATGAAGGAACCGATTTTATCCGGGTAGGTTCCGGTTCCAAAATAGTCGGAACCGGAACCGGACCATGGAACCGGTTTATATGAACATAAATTTGGCATGAGAGTTGATGTTACAACACGCATAAAAATAGATAGGATAAAATGGGCAGTGATGATTTATGTAGTGCTAAGATTGCATGTGTGTCTACAGTTGTAAATTTTTATTAGACCATTGTTATTTTGTCCTAAATTTGTGTTTGAATTTATACTCGAATAGATTAAATAAAAATCGAACTTATTTTAAATTTGACAGTTCAAAAATTTACAGCTCATTTTCTATATTTATTCATCAACTATGGGGATGTTATAATTAAATGCTTTACTGTTGTATCTGTGTACATGTGTGTTATTAGCTAGCTGTGGCAATAATATATTAGATGGTTGGCTTGAAATCTTACTCACTTCTGACGAAAATGATACTTAATTTGGCTTACTAATTAACCTGTCTTGATGGTGATTCATTTACTATTAGCCATTAGGTCTCGTGGACAGCAAGCTCCACCTCAGAACTGGGCCGGCGACCCAACGTGACACAGTCTGACTGTTGAAATTTGCTTTTGCATGTGAAATTATTGCAGCTATTGAAATTGATAGGGTAATTCGGAACCGGATCGGAACCGGACCGGAACCGGATTAGAACCGAATAATAGGGTACCCTGTTTAATTGGGTAGGTTCCGGTTCCACTTAGTGCAGAACCGAATTTTTCCGGGTAGGTTCCGGTTCTATGCGGAACCGGAACCGAAACCGGTTTTGCTCACCCCTAATTGGCACATCCCAAGATTTACAATCATACATATTGAATCTCTTCATTATCCGCTCAATGTATGCTTTCTGAGAGAGACCTAATACCTTTCGAGTTCTATCTCTGTGGATTTCAATACCGAGAACAAAAGATGTTTCTCCAAGATCTTTCATAACAAAATGTCTAGATAATGACTGCTTTACCTCATGCAGCATTCCTAAATCGTTACATGCAAGAAAAATATCATCTACATAGAGAATGAGAAAGATATATTTGCTCCCACTGATCTTCATATATATGCATCTATCAACTTTACTTTCCACAAAGCCTAAAGAGGAGATTACATCATCAAATATTAGGTACCACTGACGTGAGGCTTGTTTCAAACCATAAATAGACTATTTAAGTCTACAAACAAGATGGTCTTCACCATCTTTCTGAAATCCTTTAGGTTGTACTATATAGACCTCTTCGCTTAATTCTCCATTTAGGAATGCAGTTTTAACATCCATCTTATGCAGCTCTAAATCATAATGAGCTACTAGTGCCATGATTACTCTAAATGTATCTTTAGAAGATACATGAGAAAAAGTTTCAATATAATCAATTTCTCCTATCTGAGTAAATCCTTTGGCAACTAATCTGGTTTTAAACCTCTCAATATTCCATTTGGAGTCTTTCTTGGTCTTATAGACCCATTTATAGCCAATAGGTCTACAACCTTCAGGTAATTCAACAAGCTCTCACACACCATTATATTTCATAGATTGCATTTCATCTCTCATTGCATTCCACCATAGATCGGATTAAGAACTAGAAACAGCTTCTTTAAAAGTTGTTGGATCAGTTATGTCTTAATCAATCTCATTTAGATAAACTTCATAATCATAGGGAACAACAGACCGCCTTACCCTGTTTGACCTTCTTAATGGAACCTCTGCAGTTATATCTTGTAATGGCGGAACCTCATTTATCTGTATGGGTTCCTCCCCTCCATAACTGGATTAGTTGCAGGTGTAGGTTCAAATGTCTCAGACTGTATGGGTATAGGTATATTAACAATTCTGGTCTGTTGTCATTGATTTGAGATTTATGTATGATTACTTTTATCAACCACATCAAATTCCAAGAACTTAGCTGTTTGTGATTCTACAATCCTATAATCTCATTCTATATAGTAGAATTTATAGCCTTTAGAATGATCATGGTATCATATAAAATAGCAATGAGTAGATCTGGATTGCAATTTACCTTCAGTGGGATTATAAAGGTGTACTTCTGAAGGACATCCCCAAACACAGAGGTGACTTATGCTAGGTTTCCTACCAATCCATATTTCAAAAGATGTTCTAGAAACATACTTACTTGGAACTCTATTGAGGGTGTATAAGGCTGTTTTAATTGCCTCACCCCAAAGGAAGTCTGGAAGATTAGTTCTAGACATCATACTCCTTACCATCTCTTGAAGGGTGCGATTCCGCCTTTTGGCCACACCATTCTGTTCAAGACTACTTGGCATAGTAAATTGACTTACTATTCCACAATCTTCTAAGTATCTGGCAAACGGTCCCTTTATTTGTCCACTGACCCCATGTTTACCATAATACTCACCACCCCGGTCAGACCTAACAATCTTGATAATTTTTCCCAGCTGTTTCTCAACTTCAGTCTGAAGATCTTGAATTATCAAGGGCTTCAGACTTTCCTTAATTAAGTACAGATATCCATATCGGGAAAAATCATCAATGAATGTTATATAATACTTATTATTGCAAATTATGGGTGAAAAAGGTCCACTTATGTCTGTATGAATAATCTGTAAAAGATCGAAGCTACGAGTGGATTCATTTTTCTTTATTTTGGTTAGTTTCCCTTTACAACAATCAATACATATTTCTAGGTCACTGAAGTTAATAGTAGGTAAGATATTATACTTTATTAACCTTTATACCATTTCCCTATAAATGTGGCCAAGTCTTTTATGTTGTGGGATGACTTTTCCTTTATTAAGGGTCTTTTGGCAACTTGTTCAATATTATATGAATTGGAATAGACTTGACTTGATGCCAAATAGAGACTGTACAAACCGTATGACAAAACACAATGGCCAATTTTATTTGAGTTGAAATATACAGATACACAACCTGTATTAAACTCAAAATCGTAACCTTGTTTGTCGAGTACAGATACTGATATCAAATTTCGTATAAAAGATGGTATATACAAAATACTTATCAAAATAAGTTCATAATTGGAGTTTAGTTTTAAACAAACATCTCCAACATAATGTACTTCCACCAATTCATTATTGCCAACTACGAGCTTGAACTCATCCTTATTTAGTTTCCTCTTGTTTATGAATCCTTGTATGCCCATGTTTCTCTAACCAAACTTTATACTTGGAAAACTCTGACTTCTTATGCTCTTTCTTTTTTACAAAAGAAACATTTAAGTTCTTTCTTGAAGACACCCTTAATACTACCCACAGCACTTGTATGACCAATTTTATTATAATTCTGAATATTACCAGAAGCTGAACATTTAGATTTCTTACATTTCTTGCGAGGTTTAGAAATAATGAGAGCTGCATCTGTATGCCCTGCCTTAAGTTTCTCTTACTCAGCAACACAAATGGCAATGAAATCATTAGCATTCCATGATTCTTCCATCGAATTGTAAGTAGTTACAATTGTATCAAACTCTGTAGGCAGAGTATTCAATGCTTGATGGACAATGCAAGCATCTAGAAGAACAATGTTAAGATTTTTCAACTTGTTCTGAATATGGACCATCATCAAAATGTACTCCCTAACACCTCCATTACCATTATACTTCATTGATTATAATTGCTTCAGAAGGGTACCAATTTCTGCATTGATTGAGACTTTATATCTTTCAGTTATTGATATCAGGAAATCTTTTGCTATAGAGGTTTCTGGAAGACCACTTAGCAAATGCTCAGGAATTGATCTCTTTATAGTCAAATAGCACATGCGATTTGACTTATGCAATACTATATGCAGCTGCTTATTCGTATCAGTACTGGAACTATCAATATCAGCTGGCTTAGGAGTATTCATAGTAAGATCTATATCTGTTAATTCCATAGCCAACTATACATCTCTCTTCCACACTTTAAAATTGGAGCCAGTTAACATCTCTATAGTCACAGTGTTGTTGTTAATTGAAAAGGTGACTGGAAAATAAATAACAATACAATTCTTTAGTTTAAGCACAACATAAGATAATAAATACTCCAAGTCATAAAAGAGTATTATACCAAGAATTTTAGCATATCACTGTATAAACACTTTTGGACAGAATATACAATATGTAATTAAAAATTCTTCATATAAGACGCTTCAGAAACCTATCCAATCCTCGCAAGTCTACCACTTTTGGGTGAATAAACCACTCAAACTAGTATATTCCCAACCATATGTCTCATATGTAACATTTCTAAAATTTAACATACAATCCTCATCTTTGGATAGAAGACTGCACATCAAAAAATAGAAACATCCCTAAAACATGTGAGTCCGTCATTACTTAAAAGATTCAGTAAAATTGTCACTTTGGTGGTGCAGTTTCACTAAACTCATAAGCAATTCTCACATCGGGATACACTTTATATTATCTTGAAAAATAACATTTATAATGTAATTTTATTCTTTATAGACAATGGGATGAATTTTCCATAAAATTACATTCCTGAATATTGTGACAAAATTTATGAGATAAATTAACTCCTTATATTTATCTCTGTGTCACAAATAAATCAATTACATTGAAATTTTTCTTTATGAGAGACAATTAATTCTCTCTAACAAATGATCATTTTTATACCCATGTATAAATAAAACTTTATGAGATAACAATTTATCTCTTAAATTATCACACAAAATTAATTATGGCTTTACTTTTGAATTTTGGGATAAAACTGAAAGTTAAAACAAAATCCAGAGATCAAATGATAATAGCGAAGGGCCTGCATGCTATTATCCAGGGACCTGTCTGTAATCTGTTCAGCGTGCGCTACACCCCCGCGCGTCCAGGGCACGCGCAGACAGCTTCTCAAAGAAGCTATCGGCAGCAGCCCCACTCAATATTTTGCTTTTAAAAAATAATTGTTTATTTTCAAATTGCTGGCTGCCTTTTTTAATAAATCAACAAAAAAACAGTAACAATAATACTTCATGCATTATTGATTATTATTATTATTATTATTATTTTGTTAAAGCAAAAGCAGCCCAGCAAAAGAAGCTAAACATTTATTTGTATTCATTTCAGCCGAATTTCAGTGCTTTATAAATCCCAAAATTCACAGATCTTAATTAATAATTAATCCAATAATTTTATGTGCTTAAAAATTGGATTAAGTAATAACAATCATCAACATATCAAAATAAATATGGATCTAACAAAAATCATCCGAAAATTTCATCATATTTTTCTTTAACTTTATGAAAAATTCATATATTCTAATATTGTGTTCCTGATGCTCTGATACCACATGTGAGAATTTATTTTGCAACAGGACCTTTAACACAAGAGTTTAGAATACATTTAATAAATTAATCGGATGATTCAGAGATCGTACCTGATTTAGAATTTATATATGCAGCGGAAATTTGGACAGATCTGTTGATAAGTTGCACTTAAAATATCACCATCTGTTTCCCACTTTTTGATGGTTAAGCTTCCTTATGTCTTAATTCCCCAAGTCTTATGAAGCGATTTCCTTATGCTTCTATTTCTCTCTCTCTTTCTTACTCACGACAATCTCACACACACATCAAATGCACACACACATATGCTTCCTGTTGATGGTGTTTTCAGACACTGGTATTTAAAGCAGCACGACAGGGGCAAAAAGGTAAAATCTCATTCTTGTTCAGGATCATTGATGCCGACCCGACCCATAAAAAGCCAACAGCAAGGGCCCGAGCACTTTGCAATAAGAGGCCGAGCACCTTATGGTTACAGACCGACCACAACAAGAAGAGACCGATCACTTTATGGTCGGCAACCGATCACTTTGGTTCGAATGACCAAGCATTATTAGATCGACATCATCATTCTCAGTTCAAAGAACCATTATGACCGACCACATGAAGACCGAACATATGGCAAGGCGTGCACCAGAAGATAAGACGTCATGTCCCTACGGGGTAAGGAGACAGTCCTACCTTCATAAAGAATACTGATGAAACCAGTGTCCTAAAAGGATAAAGGGAATAGAGGTAGATTTGATTAAGAATCCTTGTGGGAAAATGAGGTTGCTTCAATTAGGAATCCTCATACTAGAAGGAATCTGATTTCTTCACTATTATAAATAGAATGGTAGAGTATGTGTAAGGAAAGGGGAATCAAGATCAATCTCATTGTGATTAAATTTGTAAAGCACAAGAGATACAAGTTTCAGCAATAAAAGGATCGTCCTGTTTGTGTCCGTCACGTAGGTTGGATAAAAATCCGCCGAACCACGTTAAATCTCCTTGTTTGATTGGCGCATTATCTACCTTCTGCTAAGTTTGCTTTTGGTTTTCCCCATAACCAAACAAATTCACTATTGAAGGAGGATTACCTCGGGAGTGATATTCCCATGTTGTCCTGAGACCAAAATCCACCGTCAACAGTTGGCGCCGTCTGTGGGGAACTCAACAAAAAGCGGCTCACGTAGTAAGACGATGGAAAAAGATGGAAATCACCTATGGACAGGGAGAGAGAAACCAATGTACAAATTCATATTAAATTCTTCAAATAATGAACACATAGTCTGCGACAAAACCTCTTGATAGCCGGTGAAAGAAGGATCTGCATCATTGTGGTTCTCATCAACACGTGGTTGGTCATCATGATCAAAATCATTGATCCAACAATCATCAAATTCAACATCATCAGGCTCGACTTCATTATTATACACAGCTTCAACTTGGTCTATCGATTTCTGAAAAAAAAAAAAAAAGTATCCGACAACCTTTTATTAGCTTCATCAAATTGGTTGACTATGATCCCAAGGGTTGTTGCAGATGACATGCCCTTCCCAGGTACTTCCCGAGAATCAAAGAGCACCCGACATCCAGCATACACTCCAAGATTATTCAACAAGAGCCCATTGGCTCCACCTTCATCAAACTGAGCAGATGTTCGATGGTAGAATGGATCAACTGCAAATGCATCATCAAATTTCTTCACATTAAGACCCTCGAAAGATGATTCCAGTATTGATAAAGCACCTTAAGCTTGCGACAGAGAATCAAAGGCTTGCTACTACCCATAGAGCCTTGAAGACAAGAACTCGCTGTTATACAGCATTAGTTGAAGATAATTGCATGGCCAACAATGTAACAAGAAGAAAATCACGGGCGTATTCACAGACCCAGTTGGCAGAATCCACCTGAACCTTCTGAAAAACCAGACGCAGTCGAGAGATTACTTCAAGTTGACGGATTTTTTAAGGAAGTCGACGACGAGGGCTTACAATGGAGCATCTCCTTATTATTCTCTGTTTTCATCTGCTTTTTCAGCATCCTCTGCCAAAACAGCCTCGTTTTTGGAGACTTTTGCATCTTCAAAACCTTATGATTTGGTGAGAACATCAAGGATGGCTGGATACAGGATGTTAATTTTAGATCACACACTGCACTTTTTTGGTTTAAATTCGCGTCAAAATTGTTTCTGAAGCAAGATCTGATTACTACATTGAAGAAGATGGCTATGAGGGCAAACAATTTATGGACCTGTTATGACAGTCGTGTTCTTATCGGTGAATGCAAGTTTACAAGCACGTAGAACAAACAAGATACAGGCTCAGGGCTGGATTTCGTTCCGTCGAGACCACTTGATTATTCGGCTCGGGGTCGGGTTAAGTCCCACCAAGTCATGCACATTGGACTGGGGACGTAACATTCCCCCAGGTCCAAATGCCTTTCTCAGCTCGGGGTCGGGGTACGTCCCACCGAGTCAGCCCTTCTGACTGGAGACGTAACATTCCCCCAGGTCCAAGTGCCTTTCTAAGCTCGGGGTCGAGGTACGTCCCACCGAGTCAGCCATTCGGACTGGGGACGTAACATTCCCTTAGGTCCAAGTGCCTTTCTTAGCTCGGGGTCCGGGTACGTCCCACCGAGTCAGCCCTTCGGACTGGGGACGTAACATTCCCTCAGGTCCAAGTGCATTTCTCAGCTCAGGGTCAGAGTACGTCCCACCGAGTCAGCCCTTCGGACTGGGGACGTAACATTCCCCCAGGTCCAAGTGCATTTCTCAGTTCGGGGTCGGGGTACGTCCCACCGAGTCTACCTCTTTGGACTGGGGACGTAACATTCCCCCAGGTCCAAGTACCTTCTCAGCTCGGGGTCAGGGTACGTCCCACCGAGTCAGCCCTTCGGACTGGGGACGTAACATTCCCCCAGGTCCAAGTGCCTTTCTCAGCTCGGGGTCGGGGTACGTCCCACCGAGTCAGCCCTTCGGACTGGGGACGTAACATTCCCCCAGGTCCAAGTGCCTTTCTCAGCTCAGTGTCGGAGTACGTCACACTGAGTCAGCCCTTCGGACTGGGGACGTAACATTCCCCCAGGTCCAAATGCCTTTCTCAGCTCGGGGTCGGGGTACGTCCCCCCGAGTCAGCCCTTCGGACTGGAGACGTAACATTCCCCCAGGTCCAAGTACCTTTCTCAGCTCGGGGTCGGGGTACGTCCCACCGAGTCAGCCCTTCGGACTGGGGACGTAACATTCCCACAGGTCCAAGTGCCTTCTCAGCTCAGTGTCGGAGTACGTCACACTGAGTCAGCCCTTCGGACTGGGGACGTAACATTCCCCCAGGTCCAAATGCCTTTCTCAGCTCGGGGTCGGGGTACGTCCCCCCGAGTCAGCCCTTCGGACTGGAGACGTAACATTCCCCCAGGTCCAAGTACCTTTCTCAGCTCGGGGTCGGGGTACGTCCCACCGAGTCAGCCCTTCGGACTGGGGACGTAACATTCCCACAGGTCCAAGTGCCTTTCTCAGCTCGGGGTCGGGGTACGTCCCACCGAGTCAGCCCTTCGGACTGGGTACGTAACATTCCCTCAGGTCCAAGTGTCTTTCTCAGCTCGGGGTCGGGGTACGTCTCACCGAGTCAGCCCTTCGGACTGGGGACGTAACATTCCCCCAGGTCCAAGTGTCTTTCTCAGCTCGGGGTACGTCCCACCGAGTCAGCCCTTCGGACTGGGGACGTAACATTCCCCCAGGTCCAAGTGCCTTTCTCAGCTCGGGGTACGTCCCACCGAGTCAGCCATTCGGACTGGGGACGTAACATTCCCCCAGGTCCAAGTGCCTCTCTTCATTCGAGGTCGGGTTACGTCCCACCGAATCAGCCCTTCAGACTGGAGACGTAACATTCCCTCATGTCCAAGTGCCTCTCTTCACTCGGGGTCGGGGTACGTCCCACCGAGTCTACCTCTTTGGACTGAGGACATAACATTCCCCCAGGTCCAAGTGCCTTTCTCAGCTCGGGGTCGGGGTACGTCCCACCGAGTCAGCCATTCGGACTGAGGACGTAACATTCCCCCAGGTCCAAGTGCCTCTCTTCATTCGGGGTTGGGTTGCGTCCCACCGAGTCAGTACTTCGGACTGGGGACGTAACATTCCCCCAGGTCCGAGCATCTTTCACAGCTCGAGACAGGATCACATGCCACCGAGCACATCATCGTTAGCTCAGAGGCAAAATTTTCTCCTCACAATCGAGATTGGATCAGTCAGGGGTCAGGACCTCTAAATCTCTGGTACGGATATTACAGAGGAGGAGTCATTTTTAGTTTGGACAACAAGAGGAACTTCATCTCCTGATGGAACGACCCAAGTAAGCAATTTGCTTTGAGGTGGAGAATCGTTCTAAATAGGGTCAGCATCTCCAATAACCGAGGATATGAAGATAGAAACAGAAGACTTAGTTGATGGCAAAGGCAATTTCTCTGTGATTTCTGGAGCGACCACCAGCAAGGCGATCAGCACATCATCTTTATATAGGTCCCGGCACCAACTTGCATACTCGTTGGAACCGAGAACTAGGGGACATATGTTGATGGTGTTTTCAGGCACTATGTTATTTAAGCAGCACGACATGGGTAAAAAAGGTAATTCACTTCTCAGTCAAGATTATTAATGCCGACCCGACCACTAAAGAGTCAACAGTAAGGGGTCGAGAACTTTACGGTTAGTGACCGAGCACTTGAGTTCAAGATGACCGGGCAAGTATCAGGTCGACAGCAGCATTCTCAGTACAAAAGACTATTATGATCGACCATATGAAGACCGACCTCGTGAAAACCGAGCATAGGGCAAGACATGTTCGGGAAGATAAGACATTATATCCATACAAGATAAGATAATAAGTTATCCTATTTTCATAAAGAGAACTGATGAGTCAGTATCCTAAAAGGATAAAAGAAGTGAATGTAGTTTTAAAAGTATGAATCCTGATAGGAAAAGGAAACCATCTCCAACTGGGAATTCTTGTACAAATAGGAATCTGATTTCTTCACCATTATAAATATGAGGGTAGAGTGAGTGTAGAGGGGATCAGAATGAAGAGGAAGATCATTACGATCAGACTTGTAAACACAAGAGATATCAGAGAAGCATATCTCAGTAATAAAAGTATTGTTCGTTGTGTGCCCGTGGACGTAGATGGGATCTGATCCGCCGAACCACGTTAAATCTCCTTGTTGATTGGTGTATTTATCTGTCTTTTGCTAAATTTGCTTTTGGTTCCCCCTTAACCGAACAAATTCACTATTGAGGGAGAATTGTCTCAGGAGTAATATTCCCATATTGCCCTGAGACCAAAATCAGTCGTCAACAGTTGGCGCCGTCGGTTGAGATCAACGCACTATTAAGATGCCTCTACACGGTCGATTTTCTCCTGCTTTTGGCGAGAACCCGACGGATGTTTGACAAGTGTCAGACTCAGAAAAAACCCTAAAGGTGATTTGATGGGCATTTAAACAGACATGACGGTTGCGCGTCTCAAAAAAAGATGCTTGAAAAGAGGCAACGAAAAAATTTTGATTCGACTCCGGATCGACCACCAAGCAAAGTAATCAACACACCATCTTTATATAGTTCCCGGCACCAACTTGTGTGCTCGTTGGAATCGAGAACTATGGGACAGATGTTGATGGTGTTTTCAGGCACTATGGTATTTAAAGCAGCACGACATGGGCAAAAAGGTAAAATCCCATTCTTGTTCAGGATCATTGATGCCGACCCGACCCATAAAAAGCCAGCAGCAAGGGCCCGAGCACTTTGCAATAAGAGGCCGAGCACCTTATGGTTACAGACCGACCACAACAGGAAGAGACCGATCACTTTATGGTCGGCAACCGATCAATTTGGTTCAAATGACCAAGCATTATCAGTTCGACAGCATCATTCTCAGTTCAAAAAACCATTATGACCGACCACATGAAGACCGATCATATGGCAAGGCGTGCACCAGAAGATGAGACGTCATGTCCCTACGGGGTAAGGAGATAGTCCTACCTTCATAAAGAATACTGATGAAACCAGTGTCCTAAAATGATAAAGGGAATAGAGGTAGATTTGATTAAGAATCCTTGTGGGAAAATGAGGTTACTTCAATTAGGAATCCTCATACTAGAAGGAATCTGATTTCTTCACTATTATAAATAGAAGGGTAGAGTATGTGTAAGGAAAGGGGAATCAAGATCAATCTCATTGTGATTAAACTTGTAAAGCACAAGAGATACAAGTTTCAGTAATAAAAGGATCGTCATGTTTGTGTCCGTGGACGTAGGTTGGATAAAAATCCGCCGAACCACGTTAAATCTCCTTGTTTGATTGGCGCATTATCTACCTTCTGCTAAGTTTGCTTTTGGTTTTCCCCATAACCAAACAAATTCACTATTGAATGAGGATTACCTCGGGAGTGATATTCCCATATTGCCCTGAGACCAAAATCCACCGTCAACACTTCCTTTATATCAACAATTCAATAATTGTTGAGAGGCCACTGTGTTCATGTGAACACTCATCAAGAGAGAGTTGTTTTTTTCTAATCAAATCAAGACAGTTTATTGAGTAAACTATTATAAAAGAGTGAAGATGGGATCATAGCTCACTAATTTATGGAGTGTAATGGGCTCACCCATTAAAAGCCCATAACAAAAATTCACTCCCTCAATATATATATATATATACACTTATTTAACACTACTTATATATAAATATATATATGTATATTAATTTAAAACTACTTATATACTTATTTTTTTTATTAATTAATTTTTTTTTTATTTTTTAAAATTTATATTTTTTTTGCTCTTTATATATCTAATCTTTTTTATTTGTTTAATAAATATTACAAATTTCATATTTATTATTAATTATTTTGTGTTCATTTATTCATTTAATTTTTGTGATTATTTTTTAATTTATTCACACTAATTATGTATTATAAAAATATTCTCATGTATATTAGAGAAATATATATTTAAAAAAGAGTACAAATAACAACGTAAAAAGTTACACTTAAAAATATAAAAACACAAATTCTAATTTATGTTGCCTTCAAAGTCTCATCCTAACGCACTTGGTGAGATACCCAATTACTTCGTACCATAATTGATTACGAATCCTATAACGAGTGGCCCATTCTTTAGCTTCGTATGATGAATGTTCCCACCACCACATTGAGATGGGTGGTACAATGTAATGAGGGTGTAATAAAACTTGCACAAAGTGTCTGCCAACATGAGCAATAGCTATTTATTGACGCTCATGCTCTGGAACTGCAGGGGACCTTAATAACAAGCGAGTAAAACAACTCCAAACATTCTCAGCAAATGTATGCAGTACAAGATTGTACCTCGATGCGATGACAATTCCTAAACTCATTGAGTCCATCCAATGTACCTCTGGTGCCGGCGACGGGAAGAAATGCAATAAATGTAATAGATTGTCTGCCCATCCGTTTGATGGATAAATTCGATCATATAAATCCTTATTTTGTTGAATCTCTTCAATAAGATCGCATCGTACCTGATCCCAACCTTCTTCGCCATACCTGATTAGTGCAGCTATTGCTCTAAATCCACAATGACCATCATCTTGAACATCAATAGTGTGGGAAATATAACGTTGATATGCCACATGTAATTTCTTAATATAGGTATCACAAATCGGTGGAACTTGAGACTGATCATGGGTTGATCGCCTCCCACGACCCCATTTCCCTAGAGTCGTTACAGTTGGTTGAGTGACTGTTGATCCTGAAGTGGATGCATATCCAAAAGAAGGTATGCGACGTCTGCTTTGCTCATCTCTTCCTGTAGGTCGACCTCTATGTTCAGTGTTGTACGAAGGGACTCGAATTGGGCTTTGAGATGGATCTGCCATATCGAGAAACTTTTCTATCATATGCTCACGCATACATGGATCCATCTCATCTAATATTTCAACAATGTTTGATATCATGTTAGGTCGTATTGCATCGTAATTGAACTCGTGTACGTGTATAGATAACCTCCTCCAATGTGCGGCAACACTTTGTATCGGAATTGGAATGGAAAGATGAAGGTAATATGCAATATCATGAATGCATGGCAATCCTTATACCTTTTTAAATGAACAGTTGCACATGCCGACTAGTTGGTGAGATGCTTCATCAACACATTTCAACTGATCATAAATATACTCCATCGCTAATGAAATCTGACACCGTTTTGATGAAAAATCTCCTCACGCAAATGTGTATGGTGTGGAATGTTCAAAGATTTCTCGAATAACTTCTGAATTTCCCCAAACTGAATTCTCAACATCTTGTGTATTTTTTCAAAAGATATTTGTAGGGATGACATGATATTTCTCAAATATAACTTCAATCTCGAATGTGCATACTCAGCCCTGTAATTAAAAAAAATATTGTTTTTTTTTCATTAGCAGCACAATAATGACCAAAATTAAATTAGTAAGGCAATAAAGTAACTATACATTTGACTTGAATTCCTCCCCAGGTGCATACATGTATCAATCCATGCTGAAATAAATCGGTCTCTGTAAGGGTGTAACCATGTCTCCCAAAGGTAATTTAGAGCACCATTGTATTATTTGAACTCATTGCGCATCACCTATCATTTCTGATGGTAAGACCATTGTGTTGATGAATTAATAAGGGAGTGTCATGATGAATAAAAGTGTTTCCACTGCATACCAAGCATAGGACTGCATTTCTTCATTACACATTGATTTATGTGCCAAATACAAAGAATGTGACGAGCCATGGGAAAACATGTTTCAATGGCTTTAATGAGTCCCAAATCACGATCTGAAACAAATACTGATGGCAACGAGGCCCCATTTTCAACCATCCATTTCTTCAATATTGATCATGCCCATGTTAGTTGCTCTGTCGTCTCATTACTAAGTTATGCGAACATAACCGAGTAAGTTCGCATTGTGAATGTGATACCAACAACCTCCAATAGTGGTATCTGATACTCGTTGGTCTTGTATGTGGCATCAATGATCAATACAGACAGAAAATTAACAGATAGCTCTAGGCTTTTAGGATGAACCCAAAGAATATCTGTAATTTCATTGGTGTCTGGATTTGTAAGGTAATCATGAAGGTATTTTTTCTTAATCAATTGATCCAAAACATATTGAATAGAAGTTAGACCACTGTGTTTAGCTTCTTTGTTTATGGAAATAATATTGTAAATGCTTCTGATTCCCGTAGTATTTGACGGGTCTCTTTCTTTTAAAATACTAAGAATTTCACGGGGTGCGGTGATGTTGGCCATGTCGAGCACAAATTGTTTCTCTAATGGTTTTAGCCTAGACGGATACTCATGACCATCAAGATATTCTGCTACTTCATGGTTATACATAATACAACGATAATAACTAACCTGGTCTGTAGTAAATTCAGTTGTATAATCGTGACTATTGTTGGAGATGCTTTCCCCACATAGAACATCATTCTCACATGACCAACTATCCGAAAATGAGCCCAAGTTATAGTTATCCATAATATTTTACTAAGATGATAACTCTGTTATAAGAAGAGAGAATGATATGTTGAATGGGAAAGAGAAAATGAGATGAGGGAGACTCAAATGATCTTACCTTCAAACTTGCAAACTACCTATTTATATAAGAAGTAAACACAAATAAAACAAATAACTTTTAATAAAGTAAAAGTAGATATGAATACTGATTTACGAAATTAAATAAGACAAACAACTTTTAATAAAGAAAATATAAAATCAGAATCAGAATCAACATTACTTTTAATAAAGTAAAAGTAGATTTACAAAAGTAAATAAGACGAATAACTTTTAATAAAGTGAAAATAAAATCAGAATCAGAATCAATACGACTTTTAATAAAATAATTTTCTCTACTTTCAAAATAAATAGAAAAATATGTATAATAAATATATTAGATTTATTAAACAAATAGACATCAAAAAATTTATTTCATAAATTAAATATTTATTAATTTTTTTGACATAAGTAGTGTTAATTTAATTAAAAAATAATCAAAAAAATTAAATGAATAAATACGAAATTTGTAATATTTATTAAACAAATAAAAAATATTATATATATAAAAAGCAAAAAATTAAAAAAAAAAATTATGAAATAAAAATATTTAATTAATAAAATGAAATAAGTATATATATATATATATATATATAATATATATATATATATTAATATTATTTGAGAGGAGGAAATTTTAGAGTTTTTTGATTTTTGGGTGGGCAGTTTAGTAATTTTGGCAGCGGACGGGAGATGGTCGGTGGGGGGAGTAGTAAATTTCTTAAGGTAAATATTGATTAGTGATATTTATTTAACAATATCAAAATCATATATAATTTACTTGGTAATTTTATTGAAAATTAAATTTCATGAGTACCACACAGAATTACTCTAAACAGACCAGTAAAAAAGTGCCACGTAGGCGCTGTGCGTGGCATCGGGTGACCGCCACACTCATTATATATGTGCTTGCCACTCTGACTCGTAACGTAAAACGCACCAGATCCAAACCCTCAAGCCAAAGGTAAAGCTCCGATTTTTATTTTTCAGTTTTTTAATTAATTCATAATTTTAAATTCCGCATAATCATTCCTTTGTCTTTTAATTTTGGTTCGAAGTTTAATAGAACTTTTTTTATTTTTGTAAAACCGCCCGTACAATTGATTCTTTTTAGAATTAGGATTGGGGTTTGTGATCGTGTTTTTGATTCTTTTGGTTTAAAGATACAACCCTCGAACTACGTCACTGTTATTCATAAAGAGTGAATTTTTAGGTAGTGTTTCCTTTGTTTTAGTTTCCTGTTGGCTGTTGAAGGATTTGTAAATATCTTGGTAACGGAGTTGAATCGTGTTATTTTTTTGGATGCCTTTGCAGTTTTGACTAAGATTTTTTCATGGCTTCAAAAAGGATCAACAAGGAGTTGAAGGACCTGCAGAAGGACCCTCCTGCTTCATGCAGCGCTGGTTCTTTCTCCGTTTCCTTTTCAAAATGTTTTTATTTGTTGGGTTATTTTCATTATTTTGTCAAAGATTATATGTTTCATAAAGTTAACTCGATGTATCTAAGCATTGATCACCCACATGATGGGGGAGGAATAAAATATACTATGGTTCCAATTCCACTGGATTTTTTTTTTTGGGGGATTTTTTAATGGTCAAATATTTTTTACCCTTCAAATCCATCACATCTTTGAATTGAACTGTTGGGACATATTGTCATTTTGAAAATGCTGCCCATTTTGCAGGCCCTGTTGCTGATGACATGTTCCATTGGCAAGCAACAATTATGGGCCCATCAGACAGTCCATTTGCTGGGGGTGTGTTTCTTGTTTCCATTCACTTCCCACCTGACTATCCATTCAAGCCACCCAAGGTAACGTGTTCTATTTGTTTTATCAAATGTTTTCTTATTCTAGTTAATATGATGGACAACATCTTTTCACTGAGCATGGTAGAAATTTTATTTGTTGGTTGATATTGGATTGGAGCCATATTCGTGTATATGGTAGCCATAGTTTGAAAACTCCATCTGAGGCGCAGCCATGGCGTGTCGAGGTTGTTACCTCAGACCGAGTTTTCAATAGGACCGCCTCAAATGCATGAGGCGGCCCGTTTCATGACGTCTCGAGTCGAGGTGGTTTGGGGCGGACGTCTCGACTCGAAAGCCCTAAAGTTGATATTTTTAAAAGAAAATAAAAAATATATATATAAGGGAACTGAAAATAGGTGCAAATAGTCTCAACTTGGGCTTCTTTATAAACTAAAAAGCTACATAAAATAAAATTTTAATTTTGTTTTCCTAACGGATAGTGTTGTTTCACGTTGACAGAGTAGTTCGACCCCGATGCTTGGTCATAAATGGAAAAATAATTATTATCTTAAAAAATAATCAACATTTATTATTATATTTATTTATTAATTATAATTTGTTATTAATAAATTTATTTACGATAGGAATTATATATGATGATGACTATTTGGAGGATGAAACTTCAGACACACATTTCATTCTATTAGACACTAACGATAGCCTATTCAGAGATTAACGATTATTTTATTTCATGAACCTATTTTGTTATATTTCATTTTGTTTAGTTATGATGGATGATTTTATGTATTAGTTGTAAATGATTTATTCTAATGCTTTTAGTTTTTTCCGTGTTGAGGCTGTTGCCTCGCCCGCCTCGCCTCACGCGGGGAACCGCCTCACACCGCATTCCGAGTTTTCGAAACTTGATGGTAGCAATAAGTTTTATTTGTTGCCTTGGTGAATAATTTTGATTATGATTGCACAGGTGGCCTTCCGTACCAAGGTTTTCCACCCTAACATCAACAGCAATGGTAGCATCTGTCTTGACATTCTCAAGGAGCAGTGGAGCCCTGCCTTGACAATATCCAAGGTAATGTACTTGTGTCCTTGTAAGCTTCTTTTTCTTCTTGTTCATCTCTTGTTGAAATTTTGTAAATTGGCATATGTCCATCTCAAGTATTATTTGAGATTGTCAAGTTTGACCACAAAGTTTGTACCCTTAAGTATCTTTAGGTATGATTTTAGTTTGACTGATTATGATTGTACACTTTGCAGGTTCTTCTGTCAATTTGCTCACTCCTTACCGATCCAAACCCAGATGATCCTCTAGTGCCTGAGATTGCTCACATGTACAAGACCGATAAATCCAAATATGAGACAACTGCTCGATCCTGGACCCAAAAGTATGCCATGGGTTGAGGGTTGTATTCCCTGACAACATTAGTTGTGGTTCCTATTAGTAAATAATAGAAATAAGTTATTAAAAGACTTCACTTGGTTTTGCTTACCAAGTTTTAAAGGTTGTGTTGTGGGTTACTTTCAAATGTAGCATTGTTCTTCAGTACTTAATTATAATTTACCCCAAAACATATCTGATGTGATTTATAGTGTGAAACTTTACAAGTCCTCTCATCAATCTGGTATCTGTTTCTGATAAGAAATGAGAGTTGAGTTGCCATTTTCCATTACCCTGCATTTTGATATTTGATATATACATGATATATCTAATCATTACCATAATTGGCCTCATGTTTGAACTGATGCAGCAAAAAACTTTCAGAATTGCTTGAATTGTTTTTCTCAGTCATCTTATTTAATGTTTAGGAATGCACCTGAGATGGTGAAGTTTATAGTTTTGTCACAAGTCTGTGTTTGATTTGTGGCCCCAGACCCATGGGCCTTCTACACCAAGAGCACATATATGGGCCTTTCTCATTTTTCACTCTGGATTCTGGAATCACTTATACAAGTTACAGCTTACAGCAAAAGTGGGTTGCTGATAATATTGTGGGGCCTCAGCCTGAGAAGCTCAGAATCCTTTGCATTGTTCTCTTGCCGTCTTCATAATCTCGCCATTATATTGATCATTGAGATCCCAAATAATTTCAACCATCAACACTAGAGTCTAGTGGCCTTCACCTCTCTCATAACCCCATAACCTTCAACTGCCCTAAATATAAAGTATCCTAGGCATTTACTGTTGACAGTTACCACTACATACTGCATAGTACTGACAGCTTAAAATAACTGAACAAGAAAAAGACAGCACTGTCCTGCTGTAATAAAATTTGCTGACAGAGGAAAAGATTAGAATTTAGAGGGGGGCAGAGCATGGGACTGGTAAATGGATAATTAATAATTTTATTATTATTATTTATTAATTTTCACTAAATATATAAAGAACGTATCCCGTTATCCATATGTCCTTTGCTAACAAGCCGGAGAACTTCTGATTATCATGTTTCCAATAAGATGCCTTTTCCATTGTTGTTTTGTGTTGTCACTCTAATTCACTCTTCAATTCCATTCTTCATCTCCAAGTGTCCCAATGGCAAAAAAGCTACTGTTGGTCCATTAATTCTGTCACAGTTTTTTTTTTCAGTACTCATAAATTAATAAATGCTTATGCATGCCCTAGATAAAACCAAACTCACCCACATGAAGAGAGAGAGAATTTTGAGGGGCAGAAAGGACTAATACGACATGTCTCTATTGAGTTTATTGTTATGGTTCAATAAATCCAACAAGATGTAAGCCGTACTCGCATGGCTTTTTTTATTATTTGTCGACACTCATGTTCCCAGTCTGCATTATTGTTGGCTCAGTGAGGGTTTAATTGAGAAGTTTGATAATGTGCACTTAATCAACTTCATCTTAATTGTTAATTATTATTATTTTTTTTTGGGTGTCTAAATTAACAACCCACCTACATCAAGCAACATGTCCCTTTTATTTGATGATGTTCCTCTTCCACTTGATGAAGTGTATGGGCGTCAATAGAAGTGAGCTATCTATGTTTTAATTCGGTGCCGATCTCATAATTTTTTTTATATTTTTCATTAAAAAATAATAATAAAATAATTAATCCATCAATATTACATGAAAAATAAATTTTATCCACCTCTAAAATAAAATCATGTCTCCACTCTTGATGACGTGTCACTTTTTATGAGTCACCACCTGATAACTCCAGAACCTCACACTTCGGAGATACCCTGAGGATAACTCATATCATGATGTCCAAGTATGAGTTGTACATAACCACTCGAGAGTCTCCGAAGTAAACCACTTCGGAATGACTAGATTTATTATAAACATACGAGAGTGATGATTAGTGTTGAAATCCAACTTAAAATTAGAGCGGTACATCACTATAAATAGAGGCATTACCTCACTTTTAGGGCATGCTAACACATCCTTACAAAAATATAAATTCAAATTCATAGAACTGTATACTCATTTTTTGAACTCTCTAAAAAAATTGGCGTTTATTTTTTTTTACAACCAAAAAAATCTTAACTTGAGTGGTAGAGTATATTTTTTCAGGTACATCCCACCGCTTCAACTAACCAAAGCATGGAGAAGATTGTCACAATTATTGTGAAGGTAAAATTACTCTTCTTCATAATTAAATCCCACCGCTTTTTCTCAATTAGTTCTTATGGTGTTTTGATGATTTTTGTTTTCCTGTCTTGTGTAAGTATATGGGGTTTTATAGAAATAAGAAAT
The DNA here is from genome assembly GCA_019454045.1 of Zanthoxylum bungeanum. NCBI lineage: Eukaryota > Viridiplantae > Streptophyta > Magnoliopsida > Sapindales > Rutaceae > Zanthoxylum > Zanthoxylum bungeanum. Next base: position 6,481 of record SKCR01014342.1, on the reverse strand, counting down.
GGATTTTTGAAACTTCACCGGTAGATCTGATAGGTTTTAGATTTCTTCGATTCTATTTTGTAATGAATTTGTTTATTATTGTAATGGCCCTATGTTTTACTTTGTGTATTATGTTATTCTCATATGCTCTTGAAGTTTGGATTCACCAACTCATATCGATCGAGAGGTTGGAAAACTTAACTGTTTTTGTAATACCTATAGGGCTACATATAGATTAAGGTGTGAGTCTAATTTTCGAACAATTATGTGGATTTCATAGTGCGTATGTTATGTTGTAAGACTTATTTTGACTAAATTTGAGTTTCAAGTTTTTTTTTTCTAAATTTATTTTCGAGTTGATGTCACCGTGTATTTATATTCTTATGGTATTTTACCTATAAATGAACTTCATATATATATATATATATAAGAAAATTTCACTTTTAAATCCTTTGAGATCAAAATTGAATAATAAAAGTGACTATACAACACTCTCTTCCAACTAGTAGAAAATTTTTAAATTTTCGATGTTTTCCTCTCATCCCTCGAGTATGTGACCCTTCTTATGATATATGTTATATGATTACATTCCGTCATGGTTTCGGTTCGGAATCGAAACCGAACAGGTAGGAACCGGCTGATTCCGTTCCAGAACTGGAATTGTTCGATTCGGTTAGGTAACTACCCTAGCCGAATTGAATAGAATCAGACAGTTCCAACGGTTCGAACCAGAACCGTTGGAACCGTCTGGTTCCAATTTTATTTTTTTTTTATTTTGTAAAAGTGAAATATTAAATGTATATATAATTTCTAAATTACCTTTAATAATATTAATAAAACGGCTAATTTTATGGGCAATTTAGGTATCACAAAAATAATCCAAAAATGTATAAATAAGGTCATTCTTTATTTTTTCAACACACCAATTTACATTCTCAATTCTCTCAATTTCTTTAATTATCTCATTCTCAATTCTCTCATCTTCAATTTCTCCTATTGATTTAATTTGTAATTCTTCAATATTAACAAAAAATGACAAGCTCATCTGAGAACACCATGTCCAATGTGCCAACCCCAAAGTATCGGTACACTGAGAAGAGAAGTAAGTCTCGATTTTTTGATATTTTCAAAATTTATTTTCATTTAGTCGAGACTAAAAATGAAAGTCCAAGAGCAATATGCAACTATTGTATTGTATCTTATAAATTTACTGGCGGCTATGGCAATATAAATAAGCACTTGGATAGACATCCTGCTGAATTTAGACTTGATACAACACAAATTCAAATGAACATGTACGCTTCATCTAGTATATGTACGAGTTCTTTAAATTTATTTAAATATTCTGATGCTAAAAATAGAGAAGAATTTGCTAAATTTACTTGTATAACACATCTTTCTTTAAGTTTTGGTGAAAAATTACTAATTATGTTCGAAATGATTTAAATCATGTTGTCTGTAAAATGCCTAAAAATACAACAAAATGATAAATTTTTAAATTATATAAAGATGGCAAAATTATTTTAAATGAAATATTAAAGATATTAAATGTTGTCTTTCTATTTGTTCTGATATTTGAAGTGATCATTTGCAAACACACTCATACATGGGTGTGGTTTGTCATTAGACTGGTTCATCATGGAATATGCAAAAATGACTTATTGCATTTAGAGTTTTTGATGAGTAACATACTACACAAAATATTTTAGAATGATTAAAGTACTTTTTGATGAATATGATTTATTAGGTAAAATTTTAACAATTAATTTTGACAATGTATCTACAAATACTGCATCAATTATAGATTTAAAAGAAATATGCCAATCAAATTTGGGGGGTCAATTTTTTCATGTTTGTTGCACATGTCATGTCCTTAATTTATGTGTTCAAGATGATTTGACTTTTTTAGAACATTACATTAATCATATTAAGATTGTACTTAATTATATTTGGTCATATTCTAATGTCATGAGAGAATGAGTCAAGTTTTGTAAATTAAATGGTGTTAAATCGGTAAAATTTTCACGAGATGTTCCAATTCGTTAGAATTCAACTTATTTTCTTTTAACTCAAGTTTTTCAATACAAAGATGTATCATGTAATTTTTCTTCCTAACATGTTCAACATATAACACTTTTGCCTAGTCAATGAGATATTTGTGAATTAAATTTAGAACTTTAAAAGTTTTTAATGATGCTACAAATATTTTTAGTAGAATTTATTATCCTACAATAAATTTATTTCTTGTTGAATGTTTGAATATTGTGGATACTCTATATGAGCATGGTGAAAGTTCAAATGTTAATGATATTATTTTAATTGAAGATATCACTGTTATGAAGAGAAAATTATTGATTTATTTTAAATATATTTCATTACTTTATCTTATTACCATAATTTTTTATCCTAAATTTAAATTAGAAGGTTTGAATAGTGTCTTACAAACTTACTATACATTTTTAGGAATATAAGATGAAAATATTAGAAAAATAATAAATGAAATAAAATTTGATTTAATAGATTTATTTAATGATTATGTTAGTAGATATAACTTGCAATCATCAGGACAATCTAATAGCGAAGCTGTAATTCATTCAAGACTTAGCGTAGGTGATCGTTGGTTATTATAACGAAATAAAAAACAGAGGGATAATACGAGTAACAATCCGAAAATATATAATTATTTATCTACCAATTTCGAGTTTCATTTGAGAGTTTAGTAAGTAAAAATTTCAAGTACTTGATTGGTGGAACCGATATCAAATAGCTTGCAATCATCAGGACAATCTAATAGCGAAGCTGTAATTCATTCAAGACTTAGCGTAGGTGATCGTTGGTTATTATAACGAAATAAAAAACAGAGGGATAATACGAGTAACAATCCGAAAATAGATAATTATTTATCTACCAATTTCGAGTTTCATTTGAGAGTTTAGTAAGTAAAAATTTCAAGTACTTGATTGGTGGAACCGATATCAAAATGTCTATAATGTTTTATCAATTATTGCTAAAGAGGTGCTGACGGCACCTATTTTCACCGTTGTGGTTGAACACGCCTTCAACTTAGGAGGCAATATTTTGGAAGCGAGACGGTCTTCACTACATCCAATCACTTTAGAAGCAACAACATGTGTGGATGATTGGACCCGAACTGATCTGCGGCAGCAAGAAGATGCCCCCGATGACTTTGAAGACTTGTTCGACAATGCATACGCAAGTGCAAGCGAAACAGGAGTTGAATGATTAACAACATGCACATATAATGATGATGTGTAAATAATTATAATGGGGAACTATCTAAAAAATATAATGGAACTACGTGAGCTTTTATTCCCCTCACCCCTAAATGATATGTAGGCAACTTAAGTTCTTAAAAATTTAATTTTAAGTTCTTCAATTTTATTTTTAATTTAATATAATATAAATTCAAATTAATAATTTTAAATAAATTTGAAATCCCATTTTTATTTTTTTATTATTTTTTTTAAAAAATAAATTAAAATTTTAAATTAATTAAAAAAATCTGAAACCGAACAGAAACCGTCCAGTTCAATAATGTGGAACCGGAATTATCCGGTTCGGTTCCGAACCGGTGGCCTGGTCTATATATGATCATATTTTGAAATTTGAGGTGTCAGCAACGGTAATTTTGAAAATGTAACAAAAATTAAAGATTTTCAATTAAATATATGGAAGGCTGTTGTATGATATAAATAGATATGGTAAAAATTTTCATGGAAATTGAGCCAGTGAGGGCTCGGTAGATTAAGAACGGGTAAATGAATAATTTTTTATATCCGTTAGATGAATATGTCGGATATGGATATTGATATTCTCCGTTCAAATAGAGGTAAAATCTTTGTGTAAATGAGGACTCGCATGTGGTCCGTCGGACCCGATACGATAAGGACAAATAAGAAAAAAAAATCATATCCATTAATTAAATGAGACAAATATTAATATTAATATCATCGTACTATACCCGTCCCGTTATCGTCCTAAATACAAAGTGTATCTGTACAGATACCCTCAATCTTTAATTCTTCAGGCCGCCATTTTATTTACTGTTTTTCCAATAACTTTCATTGGTTAGCCATCTGTGTTCAAATTAATGGTTTATTAATAACTAAAAAAGCTAGATTAGCTTCTTGCTTGATTAATTACTTGCCTAGTAAGCATTAAAATTCAACTTTTACTAATGGCGAGATGTACTCTCACTACAAGAATTATGGCTTTTAGCGTCCAAATATTTAGCGTCGAAACACTATGCGACGCCAAAAGTTACTTTTAGCGTCGAATATTAGTTTCGACGCTATATGTCATGTTTTTAGCGACGGAATTCAAATTCTAATATTAACTTATTTTTTGAAACAGAACGAAATGATGGAACTCCAACATCAAACTCAGGAGACAGGGACCGACCCCATACCAGATGAGCAGCTGTCGCAATTGGTTTTCAAGAATCAGACAGCTTACAACGTTGGTCTTGGCACTCGTAAGAAGCCAACGTCATCTGCACGCAATAATGGTAATTCGGACAATGTCTCTCTTCGAGACGAGTTAGTCACCACCAAAGACGAGCTGCAGCAGACTAAGGAGAAGCTACAACAGGTCACGGTGGACCACGAGAAGAAGATGATGGACCACGAGAAGAAGATGGAGCAGTTGGAACAGCAACTGCTGGCTTTCCGTCAGATGTTCGAGGCTCAATGAGTCATGGTGCATCGGGCTCGAGCGTCCCCCCATCACAGTAGCAATTAATTTTTATATTTAGTTTTGTATAAACATTTTGAACAAATAGATTTAATATAATATTTCTTTTTTCTAAAACAAATTTCAATATAATATTTCGTCATTAATTACATTTTTTTTCAACTAAATTAAATATTTTAGACCAAAAAATAAGTAAATTACTAATTTTTTAAAAAATAAATTATTTACTTTTAACGTCGAATATTTCGACGCTAATAGTATACAAAATGGCCGCTGTAAGCGTACATATATTTCTTTTTAATATATGTTAGCGTCGACTAGTTTCGACGCTAAAAGTGACCTTTAGCGTCGAAATATTTCGACGCTAATAGTAACAAACATGGTCGCTATAAGCTTACATATAATACTTTTTTAATATACTTTAGCGTCGACACCTTTCGACGCTAAAAGTTTGAATTTTTGCGTCGATATTTTCGTCGCTAATAGTAAAAAACATGGTCGCTATAAGCTTACATATAATACTTTTTTAATATACTTTAGCGTCGACACCTTTCGACGCTAAAAGTTTGAATTTTTGCGTCGATATATTTCGTCGCCAAATATACAATATAGCGTCGAACATTTCACTTTAGCGTCGAAATAAATTGGACGCAGAATACTGTTTTTTTAGCGTCGCAGTTAATTATTTCGACGCTAAAAGTAGTTTTCGTCGACATTTTATCGTCCATTTTTTGCGTCTAATTTTTTCGACGTTAAATATCATTTGCGTCGAAATAGTCAGTTATGGCGTCGAAACAATTCGACGCTAAATGGTCTAATTCTTGTAGTGTCTAATGCGTGCTTTAAGGCTTCCATTGTTTCTGTTCACCAATTTCTTTTATCAAGTGAAAATGAAAGGATGTGAGAGTATAGAAGATAATCAGGTCGTTCTTTTTTATATTAGTCTCATTTTGTCTCGATTATGATTTAAGATGAAAAACATTTTCAAATCCCAATTAATTTTTTTGAATCAGGATGAATTTCATCCACAATCCCTAAACTGAATGATAAGAACTTCAATCCTGATTGAAATTTGAGATTTTTTCAGATAAATTATTTTTTCTTGAATCTCTATACGATTTTGTATCCGGGATGAAAAATCGACCCAAAACATACATAAATTTTTATTCATGATAAGTTTCTATCCCAAATTCCTTATTGAATAATTTAAAATCTCAAATCTCAATTAAAATTTTCTACAAGATGAGATAAATAAAGCATAACACCGAAAGAAAGTGAAGAATAAACAGTAAATACTTTTCTTTTTGACTCTAATCAATGAGAAAATACCAAGGACTTCTAATCAATTGACCCTATGATATTTATAATAGTACGATGTAAATCGGATGTGGAAATTTATAGGGTTTGATTGGTATTGTGGTTTGACCCGTAGTAAGATGATAAAATTATATTTAGGTGAAAATACAGTTTTTAAGTGTATGGTTAATAATGAGAATTGTGATTACTAAATGTTATTTTTAAAAAAAAAAAACTAAAATTTTAGTATATCCCCACCATCAAAATATTAAAAAAACACACCGCATTATTTTTTTAGCATAAATCAAAATTTCATAATACCGTTTATGAACCACCGTTTGTTCACCATACTTTTCTAATCGCAACACCAAACAGAGTCATAATATATCAAATTTGCTTTCTGATTAAAAAAAAAAACCACAAAAACAAATAGTTCACTAAAATAACATAATTTTTATGTATTTTAGAGTTACATTCATTGGAAAATCGTGTT